>WSXT02091147.1:0-11714 GCA_011762715.2 Neuroterus valhalla
CTATTTTCGTAAAAATTTAGATAATACATTTATCATGTTCTATAATTTTTAATAAACAAATCATATTTTGTTTTATTCGAATTCAATAAACGTTTCCCAATATAACTTCATTTTTCTGTTGTATTAATTCTTAGTTCTCAATTGACGTAACTTGGTACCTTTGAAAATAAACTCTTGAGAGCAAGATATAAAAGAAGTTAACAATAAGAGAACAGAGACGCGCGCCTTGGCGCGCGTTACTCTCCTAGTTTTTTCAAAAAGAGTATAGAATCATAAAAAATCTAAACCTATATTATTGCCAAACTCAACTACGATGCTTTTTAGAATACCTAAAAATGGTGATTTTCTGTTTAAAGAAACTCCTTATCTTTGCCAAAGTCTTATTGACAACGTTTTCCAGAATTCCCGAAACCGAGCTTTGTGCATGTGTGCCATAAAATTCAGAAAGCAATATAACTGTTTACTTCTAAAGAATGTTTTCGTCCAAAAAACTGTTTTACAATCTCTTTCAGGGTCATCAAAAAGTTTTTGTTATCTCTTGTATTACTTTTTAACTATTGAATTTACGAAATATTATACAAAAAGCAATGTTTTCCCGAAAATATTTGGAGATTTCTTCTGATGTAAATAAAATATGTCATAATCCCTTCATTCTACTAATGAATAATGATATCGAACATCTGTGGACAAAAAGTTCGAGGAGAATCTTTTTATTTCTGAGGCTTCTAGTATTGATAATAATTATTCACATACGCTCATATTAACATGTATATCGAACAACTGAACATAAATCATCTTGTATATGACTACAAACAGGGAGTAAAATTGCCCTAATAATGCAGTCTGTGATGGTTTCAATATGTACTAAGAGATTCGAAATTTAGAAGATGCTTTCTATCTCCTACGTCGTCGAGAAAAAGGATTCTCAATTTCAACATGTATATAATTGAAATAGGTTGATATATTTACCCTGTTCAAGACTGACCGACGCCGCAACTGCGAAGAAAAGTCCAATAATTACTGTCATTGCCGCTCGCTCCAGAAAACCAATGTTTAGATCATTCGGTAATGGCGCGGGAACGAATAAATGCTCCGGAAAATATTCTGGTACATAAACCTCCAAATAGCATAATACTTTATTCATGCACGATGCCGCAAGATACCAGAGATTTATTTACTTGTTTTTTTTCAAAAACTCATAATATAGGAACGTTGTAAGTGACAATAAAACTATTTGCTTCGCTGAATAATAGTATGTGCTGAGAAATGCTTGATAATCGCATCGTTACTTAAAAAATGTTTTATTATTCTTTCTTATTGCTCAAGGTGATAGTAAATAATAAATGATCTTTTCTCCCTGCGCCTCACGAAATTCCCAATAATTTCAAATGTCAGTTTCATTCTCTTCTATTTTAATTTCCGTTCCCAAATCCGGTGCATATCTTTATTAGTTTTTCGTATGCAATCAAGCTGTTTATACAAGAAAGAGTCTATATCAGAACTATTAGAGTAGCCTTTTCAATTTTTGATAGAAGGATTGATTAATCCGTCAAATTTTTAACATCATTTAGTGTACTAATGTTCCAAAATATAAGGAAATTATTAAGATTATTGATTACAATTTTGATTTACTATATTGTAAATCTCTAAAGCTCTACTGCTATATCGATTTATCAATGCTTCTTTTGTAATACACACAGCAACAAATACCTTCACAAATGTACTGCAAAAGTATTAAGAAGAAACCAGAAGATTTTTTCTACATCACCAATTAGAGAAGATTGACTTGCTTTGACTTATTATTAATTATGTAATATTAGTCCGAGAGTCAGGTATGGTCTCGGGGCCTTTTCAACATGAATTTTATTATGAAAAATGATTCCCAGTTCGTTTAATTACATAGCTTTTGGGTGGATCGAGTCGAACTTTCAAGGTTTTCTGAGCGCGCACGGCTGACTTGAACGTATATTATAGTCTAGAGGAAGAGGGGTGTCCGTGGCCCTTTAAGGTCCGTAAATAAATCTAGGTTTTTTTATGTATTTTGTCCTCCTGAACCCAAATTTCAAATGAGTCAAGCCGTAAATGGTCAAATTTAAAAGTTATTAAAGAATGAACTGTTTGAACAATTGCCACTTTTTACCTATCCAAGTTACAGGGCCCTTTGTTATATCAAATGATCCCGAATTTATTCAGGAATACGCTCGTCCTTTGAAACTTGTAAAACATTTATTAGAACACAAGATATTCCAAACAAACAACGTAGAACCCATATGATCGTAAAATTTTATTGTTTAACAGGCTACTACTTTTGTCTATTCAAGTAATGAACTCAGGAGTATACCAAAATGTTCGATATGCAATAATAAACAGGCTTGTATTTCATGTTTATTCAAATATCAACCACAAATGAAAATATTGCAAGTTAATTAAACGAAAATCGCCCGTCTTCAGACGATCTGATTGTTAAAAGGCACATACGCTTCCTCCTATGAGCGTTGGTGTTGATCTATAGTCACCAAACGATTCTTTAGCTTAAGAAGCATAGACCAGTATTTTTATAATTGCAAAAATATCAATTAGAACCAGTGCTCCGGCGATTTGAGTAAACGAGAAAACTGTCGATGCGTGACAATCCAGTAGGCCGCAAGCGCGGTGCCGCACTCGACCACCTCTCGTAGAGGTGGTAGTTCTTGACTTTTGTCACGGTGATTTTAAATAAAAACATTAACGACGTAAAATAACGAGCAAGATCGGCTGATCCTAGTTGCTAAAACGCCATTAAGCTTGTGATTTTAGCACTTACAGCTAGTTGACAATGAGTAATTATTAATTGTGCACAATAAAAACATAGAATTTACGAAGAGTGTGGACGAATGCGGCACCGCGCTTCCGGCCTGCTGTACGGTTGAGCATCGACAGATTTCTCGTTCACTCAAATCGCCGTAGCTCCAGTTCTAATTGATATTTATCCAATTTTATAAAAACCAATCTATTCGTCTTGAGATAAAGAATCGTTTGTGCTTGATATTTGATAGAAAATGGAAGACGGGCCTATTTTTTATTGAATAACAAACATTTTGGTATGCTTCCGAGTTCATCACTTCAATAGAAAAATGTAGTAGCCTGTTAAACAATAAAATTTTCTGGTAGTATGAGTTTTACTTGGTTTATTTGCAATATCTTTGGTTCTAATAAATGTTTTTGGAATTTCAAAGAACGAGCGTATTGACCAATAAATTTGGAATTATATACCACAGGAGTGAAATAGCATGCTTGCCTAATTTCGCCTATTTTTTTGGGTGAAAAAGCATGCTTGCCTTATTTTGCCCGAGAAAGCTGGAGAAATAGTCTGCTCCCCTTATTTCGCCCTAGGGATGGGATAATCGTTAAGAAAATTATCGATAATTATCGATTTCTTCCCCCCTCTATCATCTATTGCAGCAAAATTTGATTATCAAGCTAAAAGGTAATGGAAATAGTTGGATTTTCGATTAATATCATTTCCATTCAGTTTATTATCGTGAAGAAAACAAATCGAACTTTACATATTCAGAAACTTGTAACTTTGTCCGAGAAAAAGAAGCTTCTCGGTCATGTCGAGGGTCAGGCGAGTTCTGTTCGTCTGTTATTCAGGCAGGTGACACTCAAGACTGAAGGTGACGGAAATGTTGACCAAAGCCGCGTGCGGCGCTGGCTGTATATCTAGGCCGATAATTATTCTAGAGCATGGGGAAAATTCAAATTTGAATAATTTTAATTAAAGTGACACGTTTTTCGTGCATATATTTATCTTGAAAACATATTTTATGATATTTCAATATCCAATAAATTGATAGGTACGGCGAGAAAGTGAAGAAGCAATTATTTATATGACTATATACGAATACGCTCCTCACAGTCCATATACAATAATTGTACAAAAATATGAATTACATAGCATCGACATATGTAAATATCGTAAACTATAAAACTACTAGATTTCAATGAAATTTCTTTTTATTCTTGACATTTCTAATGATAAAGAAAATTTACGCTTAGTTCAACCTTACTTCAAAATTCTATATTTCTCTTTGAATTTGGACAACGATTTATTTTTCTTCATTATTTTAAACCTTCACAAAATAAAGACATCTATATAAAATTGAATATGTTATGGAAATATATCTAATACTTATAACCATTTTTATTATATATAAAAGAATTCATAGAACGGATGAATATAATAAAGATGAGAAATTAAAAGGTTTGAGCGTAAACAATATTTAAACAGTTATGAACTGAATAATATTAAGGTGCATAAGCATTCATGTATTGCAATCATGTAGATACATGATTATATGTTTAGCTCAAATAATCATTTATACATTGGTGAATTTTATGAATTCAAGTTGAAGCAGGTTTTGCTCGCTTCTTTTGCTGCAAGCTAGTGTCCTTTAAGTCAGCGAATTTTACTTTTGCAAATTATCGCATTGACAGCTTAAAATTGTACCGTAAAAATACGAGAAATGACAGCTTTCTTTTCATGAATTAGAGAGTTCTTATTCGATTTTAACAATGTAACGTTCCTTTAGTCTGATTTTGAAATGTATTTCTATAGAGGAGAGGATGTTTTTCTTCCATTTCAAGGAAAAATGTCCGGAAATTTGTTGCTCGGTGAGATTTTTGGAGCTGACTCAAGATGGAAAATGAACAAGAGCACAACATGGAACGTAAACTTTTAAAAATTTTCACAATTTAGAAGTCTCCTCTTCTTAATTTCAAATGCAAAATTTAACTATTTTGACTTAAAAATTCCATAGTTGTAGTTAAAAATCCCATTTTTTATATAACATCTGTTTGAAAGAATGTTTTCAAGGCGTTATAAAATAATTTATATTATATATTCTTGGGGAATTTCAGAATCCTTAGTTGTAAATAGTACTTTAGGGACAGTATTTATGTTCTTGTACACAGCTTGAAACTCAACTTTATTATCGCACGTATTGGCAGTTTAGGAGCTTAATACTTTACCTTGCAATTTCAATTTCTTCCCGAATTCAAAAATATTTATGATTCTTCAAATCTCGATCTTTGTTCATAGCACGTTCTTGCAGTTTAGCAACTCAGTTGTAAAAGAAACTTTCCACCTATAAACGGACCGCTGTACATCTTTCGTCCAGATGACATTTAAAACTTAAGCTGTTTAGACTCATCGCAAAACTCATTGCTGACCCTTTCATGAAAAACCGTAACCGCCGCACCGGGTTTTACAATTTTAACTAAGGATGATTTCACTGTCCAAAAATCCTACGTCACAATTTGGGTGTGTCCAAATTTTCCTATTTCCACTTTTCCTCAACCAATAAACAACCAGCTTCTTCCCATCCCTTCTTCGATTTCTGTACTTCGCCTAGGCTAGGACTTTCAGTCGACACTTTGCACACTTACTTACAAACTGCACTCCGCGGCAGAAACTAGCAATCATTGTACCCGGTCTTGAATTATATCTCATCTGAGATCCCCGCAAAATTATCACGAGTTTTTACGAGTTAACATATAATTTCTATCTGCAATTGTTACATCGTTTTCGTATTCAAATAAACACGTTACTATAAAATATGTGTTTACCAATTTATAACGGTTACGCGTTCGAACATTGGTCCTTCGAAGCCGAATGGTATAGAATCAGTGAATCAATTGAACTATCCGGTTATTGTGCATTTTCATTTAACTTTCGGACACAGTTATTTAACTTCAGTGACTTGTACTAATAATCATTTTGGACTTGAGTAATCGCATCGCACTAGTGATTACGTTGGACTTGGACTTGTACTTGATAAGTGTGTACCTGAAACCTGACAAACTCTAGTGTAATTGTGAATATTGCAAGTGTTCAGTGAGTGTTATATTTAATTCGTGATCGGTGCTCAAGACCGCGACTTTGAACCTTTGAACTCTGTTTCTTTGAACGTTAAATTTGTGAACTTCTGAACTTTGTTCCTTTTAACGTTGAATCCTTGAACTTTGTTTCGTTGAACTTTGAATCTTAAAACTTTTGAACCTTGAATCTTCAAAATTTCGAACCTTGAATCTTTGAACTTTGAACCCTCAGACCTTTGAACTTTGATTGTGTGAAATTTTGAACTTTGAAACTGTGAACTTCTGAACTGTGAGATTCTGAACTGTGAACTTCTGAATTGTGAAATTCTGAACTGTGAGCTTCTGAACTTTGAACTCGGGTGAACAGTGAAGTTGCTGATAGCTGGAAGAAACTGTACGTGTGGACCTGAAATTTTGGATTATCGATAGCACCGAGAACTTCAAGACACAACGGTGAGTCTCCAATTTCGTTCCTTCCTTTCTCCGATATTTTCCTACAAATTTACGCACCAAAATGTCGAAAACGTTAGCAGCATTGAAGGCCGAACGAAAATTAATAAAAACCGCGGTAACTCGCTTCGAAACTTATTAGAACAATTTAGACAAGGCGAATCCAAATATCGGTGTACTTCGTTCGAAATTACAAAAGTTAAAGGAACAATATAATGCATATAACATTGTTCAAACGGCAATCGATCTAGATTCTTGTATAATTAAAGACGAGGGTAAAAAAGCAGACGAAAAGCAAGAACGCACCAATTTTGTAGAGAGACTGTTCGGATTTATCGCAGAAGCTACCGATCATATTGCGAGCAAAACCCTTCTGTCAACAGTTGCTCACTCCATCATCGCATCAACGTCGAGTCATTCTTCGCCATCTCTAATAACAGTTAATCAGGGTTCTGGGTATAGTTTACCAAAAATTCCATTGCCGTCATTTGATGGTTCTTTCGAAAAATAGATCCAGTTTCGCGATACTTACAGAGCGATAGTGCATGATAGAGAAACAATCGCGAAAATTGATAAATTCCATTACCTGAGTCAGGCACTTGAAGGAGATGCATCTAGCGTAATTTAGCCGTTAGGTATATCCGATGCAAATTATCACATTGCATGGAAAAGTCTGACTGACCGATACGAGGACTCCGACGCTCTAATTCATCAATACATAAAGGCGCTTTGTGAACATAAAGTTATTTCTAAAGAATCGTTTGTAGAACTTCGGCAATTCATTGACGACATCAACAGTAATGTACGAGCACTAAAGGCACTTGGACAACCAACTAACTCATGGGATACCTTGTTATTATATCTCATGAGTAAGAAATTAGATTTGAACACTAAACGCGAGTGGGAAAAATATCAAGCTACTTTACGAAGTCGCGCAAAAATGACGGATTTCTCAAAGTTGTTAGAAACATATTGCAAATTTCTACAACACACAAATGTTAAAAAACAAACAATTTTCGCGGATTCTCAAAATAAATCGAATATAGCACCTCAATTCAAGAAACCGGATAGCCATCTTTCTTCGCACGTGGCTACTGAGAAATCAGCGTGTGTTATGTGCACAAAACCTCACGCTCTTTACGAATGCTCAGAATTCAAGAAACTCCCTGTTGACAAAAGATTGCATGTAGTCAGGAAATTTCATCTCTGTTTTAATTGTTTTTCCTCTGGACATGGAAATCGGCACTGTCATGCGGGTACTTGCAGGAAGTGCTCAAACAAGCATCACACTCTGGTGCACATTGAACGCACTTCTGCAAGTGAAATGCCTCATTATTCTGGAAACTTCCTCCGGACAAAGACTTCAGAACAAATAAAACAAGTGCCACGCGAAAATGTCCGCTGTCATGCTTTTATCTCGCGGGATCGTCGCAGAAAATCGAAGATGATGATGAGGAACCGTGCGTCATCTTATCTACCGCAATCGTTCACATTCAGGATCGGGACGGCAATTCGCATGAATGAAGGGCATTATTGGACACTGGATCGCAACCTCATCTGATGACAGAGGACTTACGCCGTAAACTGGACCTTCCAGTTGCTCATATTGACATGACAGTCTCGGGGGCTGAACAAACTGGTCTCAAGTTAGCGAAACGTACCCGGACTGTGATAACATCGAGGCATAGCGATTTCAAAGCTTCTTTAAGATTTTCAGTCACCTTCCGCATAACAAATTATGTACCAATAAATCCACAGGATTAGGAGGAAACTGTACTTTCAGATGGCATTCAACTAGCTGATCCCGTAGTAAAGAATCCCCGAATTGACCTTCTCATCGGGGCTGGTCTATTTTGGGAATGATGAGGCACCGAACCACGAAAGATTCTCCGTCTACACGATCCATCGATACAAAAAACTGCGTTGGGATGGATTTTGACCAGTTGTCTGCCACCATTTCACTATTCGAAGGGCAATAACGCAAACTTTCATCTTATCACTAACCAGCAATTGCACCATCAAGTTGAGCGTCTCTGGGAAATGGAACAGGTGGTTGACAGAAGTTAACCGCGGACTATGGACAAAAACAATCCCTGTGAGCAACATTTTGTATCAACCACTTCACGCGCACCTGACGGACGATTCGTGGTTCATATCCCTTTTTCGGACAGGGTCAATAAACTAGGCGAATCTTTCGAAGCTGCAGAAAGGCGGCTTCATTCAATGGAACGAAAATTGAACAGGGATCTGCATCTCAAGGACGGATATAATGCATTTATTGAAGAGTATGAATCTTCAGGCGACATGACGGAGGTTTCACCAGAAAATATGCACCCTGACGGTGTAGCATATTATTTGCCCCATCATGCCGTTATCAAACCGGACAGCACAACTACGAAATTTCGTGTAGTTTTCGATGCATCGCAGCAGACAACATCAGGATTATCACTGAACGATGTACAGCACGTTGGACCTACAGTTCAGGACGATCTTTTCTCAATTGCTCTGCGTTTTCGAAAGCACAAATGTGTAATATCAGCGGACATTGCGATGATGTACCGACGTATCTACGTCGACGAGCAGCAGCGCAAGCTACAGAGGCTTTTGTGGCAAACTGACAGCTCTCAGCCGAATAAAATCTTTGACCTGAATACAGTTACTTATGGAACTGCTGCAGCACCGTTGTTGGCAACTCACTGCCTTCCAGAACTTGGGAAAGATTCCAGAGAACAATTTTCAACTGTGAGCAAGGCAATCATCCAGGATTTTTATGTAGATGGCCTCCTCACGGGCACTGACACTCTCGAAAAAGCTCGAACACTCAAGAAGCAACTCGCATCCATTTTGGAACCAGCTAGCCTTTTTCTTCGGAAACGGGCATGAAACGACGAACGAGTGTTCTTGACAGTCAACCAGCCGACTAAAGGTCGACTGATTCAGGGAGATAAGAATCACAAAACATTGGGATTGATTTGGATATCAACTTGTGACGAACTTCGATACTCAGTGAATTTCCCTAATCAATCAAATGTGACAAAAAGGACGATTCTGTCCCTCGTCACACAAATTTTCGATCCTCTTGACATTGTGAGCCCTGTAATTGTACGATCGAGGATTTTCCTCCAGGAACCTTGGAAGGTCAAGTTAGATTGGGGTGAAAATTTGCCTCAAAAAATGCATGACGAGTGGATACAGTTTCAAGAAGAACTGGATATTCCCAACCAGATTAGTGTCCCACGATTTATTCTATGTAACAATCCAGTTAAAATAGAATTGCACGGGTTTTGTGATGCTTCTGAGAAGGCTTACGGAGCATCTATTCATGTACGATCTGTGGATGAACAAGGAAATGTCACAGTCAATCTTTTGTGTGTTAAATCAAAGGTGGCTCCACTAAAAGAGGTTTTCTTGCTTCGGCTAGAACTTTGTGGTGCTCTCTTACTGGCTGAACTTTTTCACAAGGTCAATTCTTCACTGGATATGACCACAAAGAACAAAGAACTGACGAAAGAGGGAATTTGGCATCACGTCTCATCTTCCGATAATCCAGCTGACATCATCTCAAAAGGAATCAATTCAGCTGAATTATTAACATCGGACCTCTGGTGGCATGGATCAGCGTGGCTATCACAAGATCCTGATAAGTGGCCCACTCCACAAACAGTCAAGCTCAAAAACGTCTCTGGAATGAAAAAAAATCTTACTTCGAGTCAAGTTACTGTCACAAAACGTAATTCGTATTTTTTTAAGGTTTTTTCTTCATTCACAAAATTGTTTAGGGTACTTTCATGGTGTTTCAGAGTCTCGAACAATTTGGCTAGGCCTACAACGGATCGCAAGACAGGCTATCTCACACCTGTTGAAATAGAAGCAACAAACAATAGGTTAATAAAAATGATCCAAGCAGAATCTTTCCGCACTGAGATTCAAGCTATTGATAAAAAAAAAGAAATATCCAACTCGAGCAAACTCAAAACTCTCCGACCATTTCTCGATGACTCAAGATTGCTCAGGGTGGGCGGTAGACTACGGTATGCCCCGATTTCCTAAGATCAGATGCACCAGATTATTTTACTAGCTGATCATATATAAACACGCTTAATTATAATAGATGAACACAGCCGATTAATGCACGCAGGCTGTCAAAGCGTAATGCCAGCTGTACGAAATCGTTACTGGCCACTCTCATGCAAAAACCCAGTCAGGAATGTCCTTTCAAAGTGTATTCGATGTTTCCAAGTGAGACCAGTAGGCACAGAATACATTATGGGAAATTTACCTGCAGCACGAGTCACACCATCTCTTACTTTTAATCCTTGCGGAGTTGACTGGGCAGGGCCGTATCTCGTTAAGGATAGACCTCGAAGTAAAACGACCACGAAGGCATATCTACGCATATTCGTATGCTTCGCGACTAGAACGGTCCATCTGGAATCGGCAACGGATCTATCAATATCGGGATTCTTAAGCTGTTTCCATAGTTTTATATCTCGACGAGATCTTCAACAATATTTTTATTCAGACAACGGAACCAAATTTATCGGCTCCAAAAATGAACTAAATAAACTCGCAAGACTATTTCTTACTTCAGAACACCAGGAATGTGTGACGAATTTTGCATCTCAAGAAGGAATGCACTGGCACTTCATTTCTTCCCATGCTCCACATTTCGGCAGATTGTGGGATAGCGCCGTAAAATGAGTAATGTATCATTTGAAGCGAGTCATCGTCGAAATTCCACTCACTTTTCCTGAATTGTACACTCTCTTGACTCAGGTAGAAGCCTGCTTGAATGCCCGACCTTTGTCACCCTTATCTGCTGATCCCGATGACCTCGAACCTCTTTTACCTGGACTTTTCCTTATTAGAGGCTCATTGGTTGCACTACCAGAAACAGATTTGCGTCATATTCCTGTATCACGTTTAGATCGTTTTCAGCACATACAACAGATGGTCCAGCACTTTTGGCAGCACTGGCCCCTCTTAGGTGGCGTCTAGGACGAGTGACAGAACTGCATCCCGGCAAGGACAACGTGACACGAGTGGTCACAGAGTTGGAAAATCAACCCTACAGCGACCAGTATTGAAACTGTGTGTCCTTCCAATGGACATATCAACGAGTGATTAACGTTATCACTTTATGATACACGGAGAGAAGTGTCTAAGTGAAAATTACGGTGACCGTCCCGTAGAGTGTGGACATCTGAATCGCACTTCTCATTTATACGTAGAACTTCGGCAATAATTATGAAGATGTTCCAGCAATTTTTACGTGATGAACAGTAATTTTTGTGCGCATGAATATTTACCAAGAAAATCTCGTAGTTGTTGCGCAGATATCTCTGTAATTTTTACGGAGTGTCCTGTAATTTTTACTCGTACACTTGAAGTTGGATGCTCGATTG
>WSXT02091169.1:0-11714 GCA_011762715.2 Neuroterus valhalla
CTGGGTCTTTTTTGGATTACAGTATTACGAAATTTCTCTCACCTTCCCAAATTTCCTTTTGGAAAGTTTTTTTGGGGTTGCAATAAACAGTAATGAAGTTATAGTCATTTATAGTATAGGGAAAAGAGGTTTTTTATATTAAAGTTTGTTCCAGACACATAATTTACAGTTGATGCAAGAGCTTAAAAAATTGCTTGGGTTGAGACGAATCGATGGATCTGTAATATTAATGCGTTTTATGAAAGTGATTACCATTTATATAATTTGGAAGATGAGTTTTTTTATGATAGATAAAAAAAAATTTTATCTGACAGTAAGATAGGCATGGTAATTTATATTATTTGAAAAATCTATTCATATAGTAAAATTTATATTAGACACCTAATTCGAAGTTGATGCAAAAACATAAAAGAATTTACTAGTTGGAGAAAAATCGAATGGCGATTAAAAGAAATATGAAAGTAAATCATTTGGAAATACTTATAAATACAAACGAAGTTGAAACAACCAAGGTCATATTAACAGATTATCAAGATAATTGTGAAAAATCTTCAAATTGGATTGTTAAAAACAGATAATTACGATAATTAAGTGAATAAAATCGATTAAAATTAATATTCTGATGCCGGCATGAGTTTAAATTGAAAGAATTGGAAATACAAAATTTTTACACCGAAGCTTTCCAAAACATAATAAATTGGAATTCTGAAAATCTGAGAATGGAAAGTTTGAATTTGAAAGAATCTGAAATTAAACAATATTGAATCGATACCGCATAAAGGCAGTGGAAAAACTGTTCTCTTTTGGCTCAACAGAATAGTTTTTTCCCCCAAAAAATACGTTGTGTTAGTATTCGTGCAACCAAGTTTATGGAACCCAAAATATTGTTTCTGCTGACTTAGAAAAAATGTTGATGGAATAGCTAATTCTTCTTGAGACAAACATTAAATCTGTTTGTGTATTTTTTAATAAGGAAAAAAAATTGTTCTCAGTGTGCCATGAAGATATTTATAATCAGTTTCAATTGGAACTTTGAGAAGTGAGTAAGTTGATATTTTAAGTATTCAAATTTAAACCAATTTTAATCAAACAAGTACTGACTTCGGGACATATAAGCTAATTAAAGCTGCCATGCTCCAAGTCAGTTACATTTGTACCCAAATATTTTTGCTTAAGTTGTTTTTGAATGGAGATTTGATCTTTTAAGCAGAATATCCTTCCAAAAAATGATTAAGAATACAAAGAGTCTAGGTCCACCAAATTTATTTGTATTGCACGTGCCGCATTTTGTTGAGAAAATTAGGAAAAATTATTTAACATGAAAATGCAAAGATTACTATACTCATTGAATATGCGCAGATTTTGCAGTTGTGAAGTGTTGACAGTAGTTGATGTTTGGCGAGTTGAATTTGAAATTGTCTTCTGCGGTGTATTCTTGTCTTGAAAAAAGAACCAGGTAAAAGTAAATAATTTTGTGTAAGAATAAAGAGTTTTTAGAAACAACAGAGAATCTTTCAGGAAAATAATATTGATCGTCTTTTTGACGATGCGGAAAATGAAAATGCGGATTTGAACGGGGGTTGTCTATAAATTGGTATTATTGTTTCTTTAACTATTTTTATCAATTCAAGAGCGTTTCTTGGCATTGAACTTGGTCACTTTCTTGACATGTGGGAGATTTCCAACATCCTAGAAGAGCAATGCTATGTCAAATCACCTGAACAATTCAGGGTGTTCAAAATTGAAAATTCTGATATTTTCCTGGGACTCTCATAATTTTGATGATTTTAATGCAAACAAGATGTATTTCTTTCTAAATTATTCGTAATAAGATGCAGTTTAAGACACATATTTTGTTTCAAAATGAACTTGCAAAAACTTGATAGATTTTTCGAAAACGAATTTAAAAACTGAATTTTTTAGGAAACTCCACTTTTTACATTCTCATCGTGATGAGAAGGTATTGGTTTCATGTGGAGATCGACATTCGCGGAATTTATGAAATCTCCACGTTTTGACACCTCCTGATTTCGAAAAAGTAGTTTTTACGTTGGTGTCTGTCTGTCTGTTGTCGTCGTTGGTATCTGTATACTCCATAACTTTTGAAAGATCGGTCGGATTGGATTGCCCTTTTGCACACATTTTGAGGAATCAAAAAGACAGGGCAAGTTCGTTAACCAGCTATTTTGGATGAAAAATCAAAGAGGGGGAGCATTTTGAACATTTTTTTGGACTTTTTTTCCGAGACTCAAAAATTGGAAGTACAATTTCTTGCAGCACGTAAAAAGCTAAACAATTTATCCCCAATCATTGTTTTGGATAAAAACGAAATTGGCAAAGTTTAGCTATTTTCAAAATTCAAAAATATAAAAGAAAATGAGAATTTTTAGCCAAACAAGGCGAGATATGAAAAAAAGTTTGAAGAAAAAAAATCTTTCCTTTTGGGAGCCCTCCAGGATGATCTTTACAACTTTTCGAGTTTTCTCAAAAAATTGGAAATTCAAATTTTGGGCGCACAAGAAATAATGAAGAATAGAAAGATTCATTTTTTGGTGAAACTTTGTAGGGTTCGGGAAAATATAAATGAACTAAACTTGTGCACCAAAAAAAGATCTACAAATTTGGTAAAATTAACTTTTTGATAGGACAAGTAGTTTATGCTTCATTTATAAAAAACCATAAAAAAATGAAAAAAATGAACTTTTGGACAATTGACACAAGCTTAGGAAAAATAAAATAGACACAAGTTTTTTACCAGGAACGTATCTTTAAATGTATTATCAATTTCTCTAACAGGATATGTAGTTTTCATTTTATTCAGGAAAAATAACTATAAAAATGAAATAATAAAATGTTTGAAAAAAGACTAATTCTAACATAGAAGATTGATAGAGAAAAGTTGTTCACCCGGAAAATATCTGTAAATTTGTGATAATATTTTCCATTGGACGTGTGGTTTTTGTTGCAATCGTAAAAATGAAATACAAAATTTTTAATTTGAATTTCCAGAAAAACTACACAAAGTGTTAACAAAATTAGGCAACAAAACTTTTTTACCGTTTTGGACAAACTTTGATCAAGTGCGGAGCACGAGACACGCAATGAGAATGTATTTGTTAGAGCCGGAGAAGCTTTAACAAAAGAGAACTCACACTCATAAAATTGAAGTAGTGTCATTCCGTTTTTTAGTTTCACAAGCTTTTTATACAACTGTAGGGAGATACAAAGGCCGAGCGCGGAGCGCTATGAGAATATGCTCGCGCAGCGGGCAGATTTTTTTCTTCATTTTTTTCATACATAGATTAGGTACTATGTTCTCTATGAGCCTTGAAAATTTCAGAATGGGATCTCGGTCAGTTTGAAAATTTATTTTCGAAAAATTTTATAAGATTTTGCAAGTTCATTAAGAAAAAAAATTTTTTCTCTAAAACTGCATCTCATTACGAACAATTAAGAAAGAAATATAAGTCTTGATGGCAATAAAATCAACAAAGTTATGAAAGTTAAAAATAAACAAATCAAAATTTTCAATTTTGAATATCTCCTAAGTTTTTTGGATTCTTCAAAATTGATTCTAGAGTTTCCCTTCCGACACCTGAGAGAGCAAATACTGAAAATTTTTATAAACATTTCTGACAATAGCCTAAATTTTCCAGATGATTTCAAGTATTTTTCTTCAATTATCTTTTCAGAATTATCTTGGAATGGAGCATGAAAAGTTTGACAGGAAACTGTATTGACTGTATGTAGCTAAGCAATAAGAAAATGAAGGTTATCCTGTTTAAGCTTGCTGAAGTAATTTAGAAGATGGCCAATCATGTTGGTGATAGGGCAAACATGGATATGACCATTAAAGATGGCTTGTTGAAGGCCAAAGCTGTGTTAGGGAAAGCTAACCTTGGTAGCGAATCGTAAACGGTTATCCTGAGGAAGCAGCCTAGCGATGACTTCCATACGCCGCAGCAGCATCAGCACACGAAGAAGAGGCCGGCTGAAAAGACGCAAAGTCTTGGCGAAGACTCGTCTTTGCGGCCCATGAAGAAGCCCCAACTTGCTTCAGATACGTCTGAGTGGGTCGAGCCAAAAAGGCGTCAACAGAGGAAACAACCAGGTCCCATCGTTGTCAATGCAGCAAAGCCTTGAGGAAGGTAGAAGACAGTCCCTCCCTCGAGAGTCTCGAAGAAGCCGCGCATTAGGCCCAACGCAGTCCTAATAAGGCCTGCTGCAGGTCGTATCTTTGCAGACATTGTAAAGGACATTCGTACACAAGTGGAGCCGCAGGACTTGAAAGTTGACGTAAAGTCCATTAGGAAGATTCGGCAGGATGATGTTCTCTTGGAGCTTGGTGCTTCAAACCAAAAACAAAGCCCAATTTGGAGAGGCATTCCAAAATGCAATTAAAGAAACAGGGAAGGTGCGACAGTTAGAGCCACGTGCTCAAATCGCGATCCGTGATTTGGATGTTGCAACGGACCTGGAAGAAGTCAGGTAGGCACTTCAATCAATTGATGTGGAGAAGCATCAATGAAGACCGTCAGAGTCAATATGACGAAGACAGATTTTCGGGTAAGCCTTATGGTATTCGTGGAAATGAAGATCACTGACGCCAATAAGTTGGTCAATGAGGGCCATGTCAAGATTGGCTAGGTCAGTTTTGGGGCGCCTCAAGGTGAGGCCGAAGGCTTGTTATCGTTGCTTCGGCTATGGCCATGTCGCGGATAGCTGCACGGTTGCTGACAGGAGCCGAATCTGCTGGAAATGTGGTGCGGAAGGCCATAGAGCCGCAGCTTGCACAGGAGTAGCCAAGTGCTCGCTCTGTGCAGATAAGGGTGAGAGGTACTCGGTAGATCATGTACTTGGGTCTTCAAGGTGTGTGGTCTACCGTGAGGCTGATCGTGCATGCAACCCGAGCAACAGATGGCAGTGATCCTTCAAGGAAATCTTGGGCGCTGCAGGCTGGCTCAGGATCTTATGGCTAAGTTAGCAGCTGAAAAAAGGGCTGACATTTACATCGTCAGTGAGCAGTTTGATGACAGGAGGGGACTGAACTGATTTCCTGATTCTAGCGGCACTGCGGCAATTTGGGTTGTCAATAGGTCAAGCTTTCCAGTGCACAATCATGGGAGAGGCGATGGTTTTGTTCAGGTTATAAGCGGCTCAGACACATTTGTGAGTTGCTATCTCTCTTCATATGAGGGGATCGCAACTTTCAGAAGAAAAATGGAGGACATTGAAGACTTCTGTTCCAGTGTTACTGATGATATCATAATAGCCGGCGATTTCAATCTCAAATCTTTAGAATGGGGCATGGCATGGACAGACGTGAGAGGCCGTGAGGTGACGGACATGGTGCCAGACTGAATTTAACCATCTTGAACTCGGGGACCTCAACTACCTTTAGAAGGAAGGGTTACGGTGAGACCATTCTGGACATTATTATGGCTGGGCATTTTAATGGGCTGTGGGACCTCAAGTACCAGCAAGAACTGCAAGCAGCGGGGGTAGGGAAGGCTCGAACCCTAGAAAACTCAGCGCAACTAAACTTCTTGACATGGTTGCTGAGAGGGGCGGACGTATGCTGGTAGGAGTAGCATGCACAACCCTACCTAGAACCACCGTGGAAGATCTGGCAAATCGCACGACCAACCTGATCGTGCAAGGACGCGATGCAGCAATGCCATTAAAGACCCCCAAGTCTGACAAGCCGCCGGTATACTGGTGGACGCAGGAGATTGCGAAGCTGAGGATTTTATGCTTCAGACTTAAGCGGAAAGTTCCCAGAACGCGCAAGAAACGTGAGTCCAGGCCAATAGGGACTACATGAACGCGAAGAAGATGCTGAACCGGGACATAAATGAGAGCAAGCACCACAAGTGGGCTGAGCTCAGAATGGCCGTTGATCAAGACGCTTGGGGACTTGGCTATCAAATTGTGACGAGAAAGCTGTGCGGACGAACGCCGCTGGAAAGGCACCAGGTCCTGATGGCATCCCGACGGAGTTGGTTCGGTTGATAGCAAAGGAACATCCGTTCTTGCTGCTCAATCTTTTCAACACCTGCCTAATATCTGGAGTTTTCTGCTCAAGGTGGAAGAAGCAGAAACTTGTTTGCTGAACATGGGGAAAGGACCCCGATTACTGCGTCCTCATACAGACCACTCTGCATGCTTTACGTGATCGGAAAGCTCCTTGATAACTTGTTGTGCGCCAGATTAAGAACCGCGGTACAGGTAGCAGGAGGTCTTGCTGAAAATCAGTGTGGTTTTCGGGAGGGAAGATCAACAGTGGGAGCGATCAAGGAGTTAGGGATGCGTTCAATTCTATTAAATGAGTTGACATTCTTCATGTCCTTGAAAGGAGGTTTAAAATTCCAGCGTACCTTCTACGTATACTGGGTGATAACCTTAATAATAGGCAGCTCACCTATGAAACGACAGACGGAACACGGAGCACAGTAGTCACGGCAGGAATCGCTCAAGGGTCAGTGCTTAGATCCAATCTCTGGAACGTTGTCTACGATGATGTCCTATTAATGGACCCACCTGACGGCGTTGAATTGGTTGGATTTGCCGACGATCTGGCGGCAATGATTCAGGCCCGATCGGAAGAAGTGGCAAGGCTCCTTGTTGAAGAAGTCTTTAGGAGGTTTAAGAACTGGCTACAAACCCACGGCCTTAAGTTTGCCACCAGTAAGACAGAGGCTGTGGTTCTTACTAGGCAAAGGTGGTTTGAAAACTATTCATAGTGGAAATTGTTGAACACGATGTTGAAGCTATAAGTGTGTTGAAATGCTTAGGAATCTGGAATGATGAGAAGCTATCTTTCGAGATCCAAATCGCGAAGACAGCTGGAGAAGCTAAAACTATGGTCGGCATGCTGCCAAGGCTTATGCTAAACATAGCTGGCCCCAGAAGCTGTAAGAGGATCATTTTGATGGGCGTGGCAAACTCCATCATGCTTTACGGCGCAGAAATTTGGGCGGATGCTCTCAAGCTAGAATGCTATAGAAAAAGGCTAATGGCTTTGCAGAGGAAAGGGGCCTTAAGGGTGGCATGGGCGTATCGATCCGTTTCCGGCCCGGCGGTGTTGATCATGGCTGGATGTATTCTCATCGATCTCCTTTCTGCTGAGAGGAAAAGGATTTACGAAGCCCAGAGAAGGAGTGCTAACAAAAACATTGAGATTCGGAAGAGGCAAGAAACGTTTCTCAAGTGGGAAGAACAATGGAAATCAGACAAACGGGGTAGGTGGACTTCCAGGTTAATAGGTTAAGTGAAAGCGGTGGTCAACAGGAGACATGGGGAAGTGTATTATCACGTTACCTAGTTTCTCCCTGGCCATGGCCACTTCAAAGCCTACTTATTCCAGAGGAAAAAGAAGCCTAGCCCTAATTGTGACTATTGCCCAGATGAGACAGATGATGCGGAAAACACGTTCTTCAAATGTACCAGATGGGCAGCGAGAAAGCATGGTTTAGGAGGAGTGATGGGCACTACATTGACTATTGACACCGCACAACATTGGAGAAGTGATGCTCAACTCTCAGACGAGCTGGAACGACATCGTCCAGTACGTTGAAAATGTTCTTCGGCAGAAGAAGAAGGAAGAGAGAGGGGGGGGGGGGGTATAAGTTGGAGACCATGATACCTTGCAAGGGGCTGTCCATAAATTGCGTAAGACGCTTTTCTTTTGTTTCAATAAAGGAGAAGATAAAAATGCCTCGAAGCCAAAAGAGACACAGCGATGTAAACAAAAGAAAAACATCTTACGTAATTTATGGACAGCCCCTAATGACAAACAAAAGCCCTCATCACTGGGTCGAAGGCCGGCAAGCGCTAGAAGTTCTGAAACATCCCCTGCTGGACCTAGGAAGGCTCTGAAATGACTCCCTGAAACGTCTAACTTTAAAAACATAAAATTTCCAGAAATTTACGAACGTAAAAAAACACTTCTAGAAAGAAAAAACTTCATTGCTAGAGTAAACTACGGGATAAGTGAAATACGGGAGTTTCAAACTACGAAAGTTTCAAATGATGGGAGGTTCAGGATATGAGATTTTCAAACTTTAAAAAAATGAAAATACAATGATTTGATGAAAACTCAAGAAAGAACTGTGTTTCTAATCAAAAATTTTCTTTTTTCGAAACATTTCATGACAAATGTTGTTTGTAACGTCGCAGTTGTTACCTGCGGGAGTTTCAAAATGCGTGATTTCGAACCTTCGAAAATTTTAAGCTGCAGGAGTTTCAAACTGTGGGATTATCAGACTGCTTTCGATGAAAACAATATGTTTTCATGAATACACTATGTTCTGATGATGTCACAATGTTTTAATGGAAATGCAATGATTTTATGGAAGCTGAAGCAAAACAGGATGTTTTTAATAAAACATTCATCTTATTTCAACTTCTGGTGAAAAATTGTTCAAGCTACGGAATGAATTGGCTAAAAAATGAAGTGGCTAATTAACTAAAAAAGGCTAAACAAAATAGACTAGGGTAACCAGAAAAAACATAGGAGATGATGGTGAATTTATTATATGACTAGGATTTTTTTACCTTTGAAATGTTCTTCAGGTGTAGTTCTGGAAGTGACGGACCTCCGATTTTTTTTAAATCTTTGTATACTTATTATTTTTACCCGCTTTTTACGAATATGATAGTGAAAATTAGCGCAAATGGGATTTCCATGGGAGCCTCCGTGAAAAAAAGTATGAAATCATGATTTTTGTTCATTTTTTTCCATAAATAATGAAAAATATTGGAAAAGATTTTTAACAAAGGTTTCACATCTCTTAGAAACGCACATTTTATGTTATATTAATTTGAATCCTATGAGTAACAATTTTCGAGATATTCTGTTAGATATTACTGTTTATCCACAACAGGGGTTCCTTCCGCACCCATTATGCATTGGAAAGTGAACCTATGTGATTAAGTTATTTCTTTCACCAATCATAGGGGTGCCTTCCCATTCATCATTTGACGTTCGGAATGAATATGTTTGTGACCTACGTTGTGGTATCTGTGGCATCAGGCAGTTTGACCCATAAGATTTTAGAGCAGTTTAGCCTTTTTGCTAAGTCACAAGAATTACGTGGATATTACATACCATCCCCATTTCCATCGTTTCGCCGGGGTTGAAAAACACCTCTATGACTCGACGTAGCAATAACACAGGTCACATACCATCCCCATTCCCAACAACCCATGGGGGAGGGGGCAGAAAGGCACCATTGTCACGACCTACTCCCTTCAATATCTTAAATAATAATCGCTTGTCCTCCAGCCTTGACTAGGGTTCCTGTCCAAAAATGCGTGGTTTAGAATAAATCGCATATTACCCTTTTTTGATAGTTGACTAGCTGCGCCCTGTGGTGGCGGCTTCGCCGCCGTGGAGAAAATTACGGATAACAGTAGAACCATCTGTCGAAAATGGTCGCACCAATTCAGAAACCTTCGTGGGCTTATGCACAACAACTTTGCTGAAGATCATCATATAGAATTTGCATATTCCTTGAACCTGCCGCTATCTCTAGTCATCATGTGATAGAGAGAGGGGTAAGGGTGGGAAGGGGGGGGCACTTACCTCTGACAGTCTGCGTAATAGGGTGCAGCTCTAGGCTATGCGGAATTCTGCCGTTTGACTCCATTCGACTAAGACCTCCGTCCTATACCGTTTCCGTTTTCTAAATAATTTTTGAGGTTCAACTTCAAATCTCAATATCTCCATCAGGCCCTATCTTCAATTAGTTTAATTCTCCTATCCATTCCGTTGTCGAAGGGCGAAGTACGCGATAGAGGGTGTGAACGGGAAGAAATCCTCCGAGCGGTATTCACTGTTACTTGTTTCTACTTTTCTGGTGCTACGACGTGACACTTAGGAACTTATAGGTTGGGAGCCAGTGACAGATTTTTGTGACCTAAATCTTCTCGACTAATACTTCGTAAAATGCTTCATTCAGTGGCACCATAAAGTGCAGTGAACGTCAGCTGCGGCATTATGAGCGGGTTAGGCAACGGTAGCCACCCACGCACGTAAAAAAGAAGATTTTCAGTGATTTCCTCCCGGTTGAAAATCACTGAAAATCTTTTTTTTTCTACATGCGTGGGTGGCTGCCATTTCGTAACCCACCCATAGTACTGCAGCTGACGTTCACTGCACTTTATGGTGCCACTGAATGAAGCATTTCATAAATTATCAGTCGGAAGGAAATGACTGACAAAAATCAGTCACTGGCTCCCGGACTATTGCTACCTTAGTACCGGTACTGGATGAATTTGGTACAATGTATGCAAATTTTTCTCTAAAAAAGGGATGTAAGCAGCATAGCCGGCCGTCTGTCATTAACCCGGTGATAGGATATAAGATTCTGCCTTTAAGCCCGTTGGAAAGAGTTAATCGGCTTGGCCGCTTCCTGATCCCAATCGGCAGGTTCTTTTGGATTGGGTCTTGGAATTGAAGGCTCAATGTTTCCATTTGTTTGAACATAATCCGTGGCAGATGTTTTCTTGACTTAAATTGTTCACGGTCGCTTGTCGACACACTATCTTCATCCGTTCGAAAAAGACTCCAGTTGTCTTAAAACAGTGACAATATGAACATTGGAAGAACATATTTTTTTACAGATATTCGGTACATTCTGAAGAACTTTTTAGGTCAATTTAGTCAATCCTCAGCAGAAGGCGCTTGGCAACTTATCCGGGTGCTTGTTGAAGCACGTGCCATTTCCGGATTTTTGGATTGTCGCCTATTCGTGCATTTAACGGTCGCGCTTTCCGATTATAGCGTTCCTTCGAATGCTGTTTTGCTTTGATCATATTTTTCGCAGTTATTTCGTATATCATTTAATTTTGTGATTAAATTTTTCAAGTAGGCAAATATAGCGAATGGCAATAACCTTTCGCAGTCATCGTAGTCACCAGCGTAATTTTTAATATAGTCTGTTAAAACTGTGTGGCTGCGCTCTAGCGACCCGTTTGTTTGAGAGCGGTAGCCTAAAGTTGTTAGTTTTTTTACACCAAAAATCTTCTCAAGATATCGCATCAATATACTGATAAAACTACCACCTCCGTCAGTCCCAACGCAATGCGGGGCCTCGTAATGGGAAATAAGGTGTGTTTCTACTGCATGAGCATTTCTTGTTGTTTTCAAATCTGGGATGGGCATGGCGAGCCAAATTTATTAAAATTGTCCTGCATCATTAAAATGTGCATTTTTTCACTTGGAGTGGTCGAAAGCTTTCTTGCAGTGTCAAGGGACACGTTGTCAAAAACTCCTAGCGAGGTGTCCGCTAATGGTTCACGCGTTTTTGCCTTGAATAGTTTATTTTCTAAACAACTCTGGCATCCTTGAATGTCATCATTAATTTCATCTTGCATAAGAGTGGTATGGTATTCAGCAATAATCTTACCGCGCGTGTCCTTAGGGGGAACCTGCAGATTTTCGTGTCATAGTGCTTCATCGGAATAACGTCTTAGGGGCGTTGCCAGTACCTGAACCAACAAGGGTCGTCTACCCTCAAGGTCTTGGACGTTTAGACACTCCGTAATTACTAATAGGTTGAAGATAGGATTAGTTGGCTCACAATCTTCTGTGACAAAGCGAGCATAGTTATCTCGGCGAAAGGTAAGGGGTTCATCTAAGATACCTTCTCAAGGGAAATCGAATGCGCTGGTGATTATACAAATAAAATCCAAGGCATATAGTAGGTGTA
>WSXT02091180.1:0-11713 GCA_011762715.2 Neuroterus valhalla
CAATGTTTATTTCCTCTACTAACTTACAAAAAACAGAAGAAGAAGGGTAATGGTAAGATTAATATTTCAAATTTTGTCGCTTGAAGAAGCTGAATCGACGATGCATCCGTTTGGTGCTTTTCCATCCCCACTTTTTTCTGCTAGTTGATTTCTGTTGCCGGTTTGTACTATGTTAAAATCACCCCCGTGGGCGTCACTATTCTTATCATAAACGATTGCCTTCTACACATAACTATCTTTGCATAAATCCTTTGCTTCCTACTCACCATACATCTTTCCACGCATGCTGTTGTGTTTCTAGGACTCTTTATTATTCCTCTTCGCTTTAGAGCCTCATCCACACATTTCAACCATTCTTTCTTCGATCGAACTCTGTACGCGTCTATTCTTTTTACCTAAATACACTTGGTTCGTTAACTGATCTTCATTTATTCTTCTTTCCACTCCACTTTTACCCTTTTCTTGATACGTTTAGTTCCATCCAAAACTGGACATTCGAAAAGCGTCTGGCTCTGATCAAATAAAAAAATTAGGTTTAGCTTGGAATTATTTCTGAAATTCTGCATTCGGACGATTGAAGTCCACAAGTCGAATTATTTTTGTACACCACTGTTCCACATACGTGATTCTCCGTGTAAAGGAACGACAGAATGTTGAGAAGAATATTTTCAGAGGCAGCAGACTGTCTCGCAGATTTCACATAAAATGAAAATGCTTTAGTCTTTGCGATATAAGTTGAAGTGAAATTGCCTATTCCAGTCAAACGATTTTCTTCAGGAATGAGAAAACGGCTTCGAAAGTGTACTTCCTTTTTCATTTTGAAAACTACGGCCGTGATAAAAAACTATGGTCATTTCTCTAAGGATCTTCAGATTTCAATTTGACACCGACCTTCCATAGAAAGTCTCGAAATATTGATGAAACGTCAATCGTCAAATTAAGTCTGCTTTTAGAAGAACACATACTTTTGGAAAAAATGTAGGCGTTTTGTGATCGAAAGTAGCTGAACATTATTTAGAGATGATATTATATTTATTGTCATCTTGAAGCTTGAAGCTAACAACAATTTCTGTTGTTTGCTCTAATTTGCGTGGTCAAAAAAACGAACAAATCATTTATGAAACATTTCATATTTTCTTACTTCCAATTCCAAGATGATTGAAGATTGTCAGATTCCAGAAGTAAGACAAACCTTTCGACAAACTTTCACCAATTTCATATCATATATGAAATTATAAAAATGATAATTACTATTCGAAATCCCTTTTAAGTGTAAATAGTTCAAATTGTAATATTTCTTAGTACAAAGACATTCAGTTTACATTGTGCAAGTCTTAAGTCCTTTACTTTCAACATATTTCAAAGCTTGAACATTGAAAAATTCCTACGACTGGAAACCACACTTCTAATATTTTGAAGGTTTATTCAAAAAATTGTGTTGACAATGTTATAGAGCTGGAAGAGAGAAACTTTTGGCTAATAATTCTTTTCTCAATTGATAGAGGTTATTTTTTGTTTTTGAATATTTCTATTCAGTTGAAGGATGAAAATGTTGTATTTTTATCATTTTGTTGAAGATTAAAATGGGAAATCGTTTTAAAATTTTCCTCTTCTGAAAAAGGAGGAAACTCATTTCATTTTTTCATTCAAACGTATAAATCGCAATTTCGCTATTTTCATAAGGAATTTATACCTCATTTTTAAATCCGTTGAGTCAAACTTATTGAATCTCAAAATAAGTGAATTTCTAATCTTCTGAATTCATGAGATTTCTACTTTGATGTTTTAAACAAAAAATTGTTAGATTTTGAAGCTAGACTTTTAGAATTTCAATGACCATTTTTTCTAGTATTTTAGCGACGACTCTGCTTTATTCGAAATTATAAAATTTCCAAAACTGCAATATACAGGGTGCATTTACCTTTTGGGAAATTTATTGGCTGTGAAAATTATCATTTCAATAGTAATAATTGTTCGAGAAGTAGAAGTAATAAATACAATCGAAACTCGTTTCTTTGTAGGAATTTCTAGATTATTGTAACATAGAAAAAATGAAACGTATTTTTGTTAAGTGAGCAGTGAAATTCATAACAGTTTTTGAGCTTTTCACCGAAAATAATATAAAGTTCCTAACTGCTAAAAAAATGTACTTAACCATGGAAGGTTGGTTTTAGTCAAAATTTGTTTAACTCGTGCTTCCAGTTGTTGCAGAATACGTGGATTTATTTTTCATGAAGAGAAATTTCTCTCATTCAGTTTGAAAGTCTTTTATGACCTTTCATTCACGAAATGACGATAGTTTTTTAGGATTATACCTGATTCTGTATTAAGCTATTTTTATAAGTGATAACATATTTATTAGGTCACAACCAGGTGAGATTAATTATCATACTACATTGTGTTTTTGTATAATAATCTTAGAATGTTGTCTATGTTTTTATTGTTTGAAGTGTTATACTGTAAGTTTTTCGCTTTATATATTTAAGTATTTAACGCTTACATAGAGTGTTTGGAATTGTCATCATTCTTCATAGTTCCGACTGATTCCAAAGATTTAGTTCTATTGGAAATCAAAATATTCACATCATGGAAAAAAAGGCTTTTTATGTATTCTGAAACGATATTTCTGAACGTAAAGTGAAGCTTTGATATTTGGATAGTTAAATGATTATTGTTTGACAAGTTCATTTATTTATACAAAAAAGGAAAAGTCTGACTACTTTGTTTTGACTATATGTGTAAAACCTGATATATATCTACACAGAAACTCGTTTGATTCTATTGTTTTGTAATTCTGACTCGTTTTTTACGGCAAGATATTTTAAGCACATTTGAAGGAGCATTTGACGCTGAATTCTCTATTTTTGCAGGAAAACGTTTTTGTATCCCTTGTTTTTTTTAAAACTCTTTTTGCAGGTTATCCATTTTGTTACGCTTTTTTTATATTCTTTTTAATAATGTAGACTTGTATGCTGGTAACAGCATCCTCATCAAAAACCAAGTTCAGTACTTAATATAAGAAACTTAGTTACTAGGATCTTTTCTTCGCTACAGTTAAGATAAGGAATGTATATTGATATTTTCTTTTTTTACCTATTATATTTTTGATATTCAGTGATAGTCACTTTAGCTATAAACACTGTAGCTATAAGCTTAACAGTTTTATTTCAGTTGAATAACAGAAATAGATAACGACGTTTGCCAAGTATTAATTGTGAGTTACTCAATCCTGATATGTGATCGTTTTTATTACTTCAGGGATTTTTACTTCATAGTCTTTTTATGCATCTATACACATTTTTTTATGGTAACTTTTTACGAAATATGTTGAACATTGTATCATTTCGTTCAATAAAAAAAGGATGATCAAAATATAGTTTATTAATGTTTTTTTTTCACTAAATTGTTTGTTCATTTTGCGCGGGGAGGCTCCCTCATCTGAATTGAAGAATTTCTAGGTATGTAGCTTGGGTAACCGAAAGTCGTGTTTTGAGATTAGTTTGAATTTCCACAATCTATTGGGAAAGTTTTTAAAAATTTGTTTCGTCAAGGGTACTTGGTTTCTTTTTGCACTGGAAGGTTTCCTCATCTGCTTAAACATTTTTTTCAATACAAAAGGTGTATTTTAAGACCGTAGTTCGAATTCTGCAATCTATCAAGGAGTTTTTTCCGATTGTCTTCTGTCAAGCATGTTTGTTTTGTATTTAAAGAGGGAGGTTTCCACATATAGATTATTTTTATCTTCTGATATGTTGCTCGAGAATCAAGGTGGTCCGAAAATGCATTGGAATTTTTTGTTGGTAATTTTTTATGCTCTCATTCCTCAGATTTGCTTCTATCCACAAAAAATAAATGCATAATTTCTGTTTTTAGCAAAAAATGATACTCAAGTGTTTTGAAAGCTCCATGAAGTTTTAACACCAGGGTGGCAAACATTTATTTTTATTCATGACGTTCAATCTAAACAACATTTATCACAACAGATAAAAAATTGCAAAATGAATCAATTTTGAAAAGAATAATCAAATTTTCAACGAAAATTATCATTTTTATTACAAAAATTGAAACAGTTGAACTTACAATTGAAACAATCAATCAATTTACAGTTAAATTCCGAAACAAGAAGATAAATTTGCAACTAAAAAGATAAATATTTAACTGGTAGTCCGTCAGCCCGCTGCCAAAAAGTGTAATGATATGATAACGCATGCCCATGAGGCAGTCAGTATTTGCGGACATGGTGATTAATATAAAAGCAAAATCAGTGCGTCCCCATGGAACCTATGTGAGAAAAATCAATTTTTTGTCGAAAAAAATTAATATCTTTTGTAAAACGATAGTATAACGTATGCCGATCACACTTCGCAATATTTCAACAAAGTAAACCATGGAAAAAAATCGGCATACGTACAGCGCAAGTCTTAGGCAATCTCGAAGATCAGCTGAGACCATAAAAAATAACACAAAATATCCCATCGTTGTTCCTCGCTCGACAAAAAATTGATTTTTTTCACATAAGTTCCAAGGGGACGCACTGATTTTGGTTTTATATTATTCACCATGTCCGCAAATACTGACTGCCTCATGGACATACGTTATCATATCATTACACTTTTTGGCAGCGGGCTGACGGACTATGGAGCTCTTCAATGCCCAACCATGAACGTGAATATTCAAACAAGAAAATTAATTTCCAAATAGAAAGAATCATTTTCTAAGAAAAAAATTAAGTTTTAACAAAATAGTGGAATTTTAAAGTAAAAAAATAATAATTTTCAACCAAAAATGAAACAGTAACATTTTTAGTTAAAACAACCAATTTTAAACCAAGCATAAGTGTTTTAAAAAAAAAATCTTTAATTGCAGGAGTTGAGTTTTCAAACAGTTACATCAACTTCTACTGAAAAAGATTATTGAATGAAAATTTCAATAATCAAATTTGAATTTGAAAAAAAGTGTTTAACTAGAAAAATAGATTTTTAAAAGAAACTATGGAATTTTCCATTGGTATAAGTTAAATTTTCAGTTAAAAAATTACTTATAACAAAAACAACTATCTTTCAACAAACAGATAAAAACTGTCAAACAAATCATTGCACTTATGAACAAAATGACGGATAATCAAATGAAATTGTGAATTGTTAACTGAAGGAGTCTAATTTTAAACCAAAAAGACGAATGTTCAATTGAAATGATGAACATTCAACTAGAATACTTCAATTTTTGACAAAAAATTAATTTTTAACCAAAAAATACAATTTTTTAACAGAATGGTTGGCATTCGAACCATAAAAATAAAAATTTCCAAACAAAAATGTAATAGTCACATTTTTTGTTTGAGAAATTAATTTTAAACAAAACACAAGAATTTTCAACGAGATGAATGTTCGACTAAAACGGAAAATGTTTGACTGTATAACTTGAATTGTTAACCGCAAAGAGGAATTTTCGGAGAAGGATATTACCTTAGGAAAAGAAGATAATTTTCTACTAAAAATCGATTTTTCAACGAAATATGTAAAGTTTCAACGAGATAATAGAATTTTAAATTCAAAACGACGAATTTTTACCAACATGTCGAATTTTGAACTAGGAAAAATCAATTTTTCACTAAAAATGAAACAAATGAATTTTCAGTTGAAGTAATTGATTTTCAACCAAACTGATAAATTTTCAGGTAAAATCATGAATGTTCAAATGGATAGATGTATTTTAAGCAAAAAGTTCTACGAAGTTCATTCTCAAGGAAACAGTCTAATTCCCAAAATAAAAAATGAACGTTCAACTAAATACTTGAATTTTCACCAAAAAAGATGAATTGATTTTTAACAAAGTAGTTACAACTTCAACCGGAGGTTAATTTCGAATCAAAATAATGCAACTTTAGCAAGGAAATTCAATTTTCAACAAAAGAGTTTAAATTCCAAACAAGTAGTTGATTTTCTGACACGAAAAAGGTGAACTTGCAATCAACAATGTAAACAAGCTTTCTATCATAATTCAGGTATATTTCTTCTATGGAATACTACTTCTACTCTAAAGACTGCTTAAAGTACTTTATTTACTGAAAATTAAGAAGAGGGAACTTTAACATCGCGAAGAAATTTGGATTGGAGGAACGATTTTTTAAAATTCCTCTCTTCTAAATCCGAAAAATAATTAGTTTAAAAAGTTCGCGTTCAATGTAAAAAAGTCCTTGTTCCTGTTGTCCCCTGACCTAAAATAAAAACTATAATGATTGTCTGAAATTCTCTGTCTCAAGTCATTTAAATAAGGAAAACAAATAAAACGTGATAAACACATTAAAAAAAATGAAGATAATAATTTTTTCTGTAGGTTTGCTGAAATTTTACTGATTTTTAAAGAAATTTTACTAAATTAAGTAGCTAGAGTTCGGTCACTGAGAATCAGTGAAAAATTACTGATTGGGCCAGTAGAACGTATTTCACTGGTTCTACCAGTAGAAAAAGACGTAAGTGATTTGACCAGTGGGTTATTCACTGAATTGGACTAATGCCTTGATAATTGCTCATGGAAATGCTTGAATTGCATTTTATAAATCAGAAACCGAATAAGATGTGCATACAAAGATCACAGAATAATGGATTATTAGCGTCTGCTTAAGAAGAAATTGGAAAAAATAAAATAAAACCTCCAACAGGAATGATAAATTTGAGAGTAGAAAAACGATTTTCTACTAGATAAAAATTGGTTTAAAAAACATTTGGATTCAATCCACTGAATGAACCAGTAGATATACACCACTAAAGAATCAGTAGTTTTGAGGGCACCAATTCAATTCAGTGAAAACTTTTTCAAACTCCTTTACTAACATTCACTGATTCCCCAGTGAAAATGGTAAAAGTCACTGATTTACCAGTGAAACTAGGACTACTGATTGAAATAGTGAAAATTTCACTGGTTCAAACAAGAGAGTGGGCTATCATCAATTCGATTATCAAATTTGAGTCAGCTAAAAAAATCTCACAGAGCAACAAATTTTCAAAACGCTTTTCTTATAATGAAAAAAGAAGAAATTCTTCCTCTCATAGATACATTTAAATATTTTGAGAATCATATTAAAGGAGCGTTACATTCTTTCAATCAAATAATAATATATCTTTCTGATTTATAAAAAAAGTGGTCATTTCTCGTATTTTTTCGGTACGATTTTTGATCGTCTAGGTTGATTCAAGTAAGTTCCCGGTTTTTAAAGAAATTCCCGGTATTTTTCCGGTCAAGTCGCCACCCTGAACATTTATTTCCCATGAGCAAAAAATATGTATTTGTAAGTTTTCTTCAGAATCGTCAATAATAGATATATCGAGTTGATCCTATTCCTCTTCACAATTAGCTATTATATATACGGAATAAAGATTGCTTTTCGAATTTATTGAGCCAGTGGCGACCCCTGTTCTGGAGTCATTGTGTTGATTTATTATTAATAATAACAATATTTTACTACAATAATACTGGAATGCTGTGGTGTATTCTGAAATTTGCCATTTTTTGTCCGCTTTTCAATTAGAGTTAGAGTGAAGTATTTATTAATTTCAATCGACAAAAAAAATTGTTAGGTGATTTATTATTATTAATAATACCTTTTTCTTTCAATAATGCTATAACTTTGCGATTTATTCTGGAAATGTCAACTCTCTGTCAACTTCCCAACTGGCGTAAGGAACCAATCAATTTGTGTTGACGAAAAAAATTCTTTGCAAGTTATCATTATTTATAGTAATATTCTCTTAGAATAATGCTATAACGATGCGATTTTTTCTGAAATTTTTCATTTTTTGGCCACTTTACAATTGAAATTTGGATTATGGAACGTTTCCATCTTTTGACGTTAAGTTTTTTCTTCTAAAATCTTTTACTTGTCTACTTTTCACTGAGTAATGTTATAATTGATGCGAGTTGTTAAAATTAGCGGTTTTCCTCTGGAATTTTCAGCTTTTACTTAGACTTTTCGGCCAGGGACAAATAATGAATGAACATCAACAAGAAGAATATTTTGAAAGGTTTCCATGATTTTCCGAATGAAGTATGGAAGTATTTCCTTCGCAAATGGAAATGAAACTTATATTAATTTCAAAAAATTCTATCTCACAGTAGAGATGGAAACGAAATATTAGGAAGGTCTTAATCGAATAATCAGTTTATTATTGTAAAATCTTACGGAACAAGGTATAATATTCAGCCACACAGAAAAAAAACAGTTTTCTGAACTGGAGGTGAGAACGTGTTGATTTAATGTTTTTTGGTTCGCTGAAACCGAATCTGAAGTTCATTTTACCCCATCACATCAGGTTTCCGACATAACCTCAAAAAAAACTTTAATGACGCCCTAAAATGGAAATATTTTTTGTGTGGCTATATTATTTGTCCATAGCTACAAAATTTAAGAACATTTGAATATTCCAGAACCACAAGCTTCTAGCATTACAATAATAGCAGATGGTTATACACAATAATAAATTGTTTAAACACTTACGCCTGTAAAGTTGCAATAATTATTACCTTTCTGAGGAAAGGTGGACAAAAACTTAGTAGTTCCAGAAAAATCCGCAGCTATCTACCATAACTACGAGTAATTTTCGATTCGTATTCTCTGGCTGATTGTAGAAAAAATGTCTGAAGAAAATAAGGAAAAAAATTAGAACTTTCTTCTCATGGGAAATACGTGTTAAGCTTCATGGGGCTAGTGAAACTTCTGAATATTATTATTTTTCAAATTCAAAGTGATTTTTTTTGTGAGTTCGAACAGATTCGATGGTGTGAGCATGAAAATGAAAAATAAATCAGTTTGGACCATTCTATTGGGGTTCCTTTATATGCGCAGACTTGACACAAAATGTCAAAGAGATCGTAATTTCTGGAAAATTTTCAGGTGAAAGGTTGGATGTCCTTCTTAAATCGGATCAAAAGCCAGGGAAATATCTCATTGGACTACAAGGACTTACAGATTGCCAAAATTTATTCCACGAAGCAGTTCTTACATATTCTGAAGCGATTTCTGAAGAGATGATAAAAACTGAGGATGTTTACTTAAGCCCAGAAATGATTGAGAAATTGCAGCTTGGATGCGACTGTAACAAATTGTCAAAGAACATAATTTGCAGTTTAGATTTGAAGATGCCGGCAAATGTATTACGTGAATTGAGTAAACCAACAGAAACGATTTACATCCCTTTTGATGTTAACGATTTTGGTGCCATCACTGATGAAATGACTGATGAACGATTTAATATCTATGACTTCACATTTTATCCGGCATATCTGAGTAAGAAACAATTTTAATTTCAATTTTTAGGGCCTCCCTTTCGAAAAGAAGGCTGAGGCAGGTCTAAGCCGTAGATCCAGAAGACTTACGGTTAGCTGAACCGCTACGCGACGTAAACATTCGTTTAGCTGAACTCGGGAGAGATTCTCACCACTGTCCCCCTCCGCATGGGTGTTTCTAGAGGTGACTTCTAATTGGTTGCTATCGTCAATTGTCGTGTCTACTCGAGAGTAGTGGGGGTAAAGGGGGCCGCTCGAGTTCAGCTAAACGAGCGTGGAAGCGTTCAGGTAAATTAATAGAAGTTCAGCTAAACGGAAGTCTGCTGTAAAAGAGTCGTGTAAAAGAATTTATTTTTAGAAAGGACCCGACCGAAACTCTTAATCCATTTCGTTATTTGCAGAAAAAATGATTTTTTTATAGACTTTGATCTGCTATCGCTAGATTTGGTCAAAATCAGATAATATATAGATTTTTCTTACTGATTGGATCCAAATTATTATGTTAAACTTACAGTAACGAGATGGAGCGGAAGTTTCGGTTGGGTGTCTGCTCTTTGGAAATCCTAGTCACCCGGGACAAAAAAAAAATTGTGCATTGTTACCCTTATCACCAGGGCCTGAACAGTCCAAAATTGATTAAGACTATCAATAATTAAAGTTTATTCCCGAAAATACTTCCTCTAATCTTGCAAAACTGCCCTTTACAAGGATGTTATGTAAAATATCATATATTCTACTTTTCCATATCGTAAGCACTGGAATATTAAAATCATTGCGTGCAGAATTTTCAGGATGCACGACTCGATATTTTGACCCCCGTAAAGGGTCATTTTTCTTGTTTCAAGGTAGTATCTTTGTCTTTTTTTCGGATCTCATGCCACGTTCAAAAAACCAGTTTCTTCCGATTACCAAAGTTGAACAGCGTTGGGTGCAGTTATTACTTGGATGGGTGACTGCTTAGGAGTACCACGTACTGTTGACATAAATATTGGCAGGAGACTGGTGCCCTCCTCAGTATTCAACGCAACCAATCATGGCTCTTCACACGTTACGCTTACCTCGAAAGGGGTAAGCGTTCTTTTTGATTCATAGCAAAAAGAACAATTTTTCTTTTGTCAGTATCTAGAAAAAAATTTCATTTCAGAGGAAATTAACGTTACTCAATAGTTATAATCAATTTGATGGCAGCTCGAGGCCCCAAGACCGCAGTTCAAACTTTTCTTTTGATATAACAAACATTCAGATTTATTTTTTCAATCAATAGAAAAAATTTTGAGGATCCCAAAATTATTCTATTGGGAGCCGTAACTTTTTGCTGGAATTCGTTCAGCAAAAAATTCTAATTTTTCCAATCATTGTACTTCATCGTACTATATTATATCTTATTGTGAAAATATATTTTCTCTGAGGAAAGTGGTCTCCAAACCAAAATGAAAATGTTTTTGAGGGACTGTTTTACATCTATCTTACAAAGATATTTTTCCTCTTGGAAATTTCTTCAATAAAAACTATAAAGGGCTTGACAATAATTTTCCTCGCTGAAGAAGGGTTGCTCGTTATTTCCAAGAGTAGATTTTCAACTTTTCCACAGTTTTCTACATCAATACTTGTTTCGGGGCTTGTTCATGATTACCGAGTTAAAAAAAATGAATGCATGATTTCAGGGAACACGAATTACTTCGGGTTTGGGAGTGTGGAAATATTTTGAGGTGTTTCTCCACATACAGAAGACTTCCGTTTAGATGAACCGCTACGCGACGTAAACTTTCAGTTGCTTTCTTCTGGAGGTAGAGGGGGCTGCTCGAGTTCAGCTAAACGGGCGTGGAAGCGTTCAGGTAAATGGAAGTTTTGCTAAACGAGAGTTCACCTAAACGGAAGTCTTCTGTATTATAGGAACTTTTTCTTCGTTTGATCGACCCTGAAAGACATTATTTCGAAAGTTAATTGAGAAAAATTGTAGTTCAAAGAATCATTCAGGGCAAATAACATTATGTGTATTATACCGATTGCCTAATTGTTGCCGACAAAAAAAAAGAGAAATTCTTCTCCTATTTTTCAGGTTTACAGATGGATGGCACAAAAATACCACAGGTCAATAGAATGACTTTTCAATATCCTTCTTCGCCAATTCTCTCCCAACCCGAAAACACTCCAGAGGAGTTAATTTGTTCTTTGGAGAGTCAATCCAAGCTCTGTGAAAATACACCTGGTTTTTGTGAGTGTGTGCAAATTCTAGAGCTTCCTCGGAAGAAACTCGTTGAACTTATTCTCATAGACGAGGGTGAGGAAATTTTTTACTTTGAATCTGAATACGAATCCCCCCCCCCCCCCCAAGGGGGGCGATCGTGTAAATTTTACCGTTTCACTTTTTCTTTCTGAAATTCCCGGGGGTTGCCTTTTTTCTCGGGGGCGTTGAAATTTTAACAACAAT
>WSXT02091191.1:0-11713 GCA_011762715.2 Neuroterus valhalla
ACAGGCATCTCCAATCGAATTTTCGATTATCGGTATGATGAAAAATAGTATGCGCAACTCGGGGCGAAGCAACGATTCTACTCGTGTGTATCTGCCTCGTTGCCTTTCGCCCCTTGTTTCTTAGAATTAATTCAAGTTATTTGCATTTAATGTAACCTCCAACAATAAATATATTTATACTTTCTCCGCATCTTCTCTTCTCATAAATTTTTCACATTTTTGTTTCTGTGCAATGTAAAACATCGTAATAAGTTTTTATTCGATTATTATTAAATATTTTAATCATATCAAATAAATCTGCAATTACTAGTTGCAATTAGGATACAAAACAAACGACAGTTGACGTTTTGAAAATGATAAGGTTAGAGATTTGCACAGGAAGTACGTGTCATCATGGTGCGTGAATGTGCGTGCGTTTTGTTCATTAAAACACCGGAAAGTTTGCAATTTTTCTCAATAAATCACGGAAAAGCGTGCGGTTATTTTAAATGAACGCTGTTCGCACGGCGTGTGAAATATGCCACAATGTACACGGAAAATCACTGTGAAATATGGCATATTCCGTGCATGCGTGATAGAAAATGCTTCGAAACTCTTTCAAATTCTCTTAACTCTTCTAAATTCTTTGATTTATCTAAGTTTCTCTAATTTCATGGATTCCTTGAACTCTCTTAATTCCTCACATTGTTCTAAATTCCCTGAATTCGTGGAGTCCCTCGAATTCGTGTAATTCCTTGGACTCGACGAGTTCCTTAGATTAGGAGAATTCCTTGAATTCTTATTGGATTTTTATTGAGGGACTTGAAAATAATTCAAGAAATTCAGGAGATTTAGGGAAATTCATCAGATTTTGAGAAAGTAACCAGAATTGAAAATAATTTTAATGACTTTAAAAGCATTTCATGGAGTTCAAAGAAATATGAAGCATTCAAAGCACTCCAAAGAATTCGAGTGAGTTGAAAAAAAAAAGAAATAATAATCTACTAAACCAGAGAATATTGATTAATAAACCCAGTATGCTGTTTGACTTCGCATTCAGCACCGGGTATATGTACTAAAACGAGGGGCCAAATAAAAAAGCAGAGCGGTTAGTTTGGACACTCCTAGAAATGTTCTTCCAACATTGATTATAAAAAATTCTTAGACGTAATATAGTATTATATGTGTCAGGAACTACTAGATTACATATAAATAGAAACTTACTTGATGAAAATGATACAAAGGATTTTCCGTCCTAGTGCAAATTCGACTCGCAGCTCTGTCTTCTCGCCAAAAAGCTCGACAAATTAAGTAAGTGTTCGATTCAGGCAAGTCCCTGCCTTCAGCTATGTAAATCAAACCGTGTAGAAGAACCTGGAATAATAAAAAATAGGGATACAAATTCTAGGAAACAAATCAAAGACTCAAATTCAAATTGAAGACCTAAGTATAAATGCAAAAAACTAAGTCTGCATCGGAACATCTGAATGTAAACCAGAATTGAGAATATAATTCTGAGTGAAGCCCTAACTCTAACAATGAGTCAGAAACTTTTCAATTACCTTCTCCTCGATTTTATTATCTGGAAACAATATTTCTACGTTTCTATCTTCTCCATTATGTTTTCTCCGTCCAGGTAAAGTTCTTCTGTCGTTAGTACCAGTGTTACTTCCATCACTACCACAATCAACTCGTCGAGCAGAAACGGAAGAAACTCCACTATTTGAGTTTGATTGTGTTCCAGTTGAAGTTTTGAACTTTCCTACTTTTGTGTCGAGTAAGGACAGAGATTCGATCACAGGGATATTTTCTTTCGCAGATGTTACAGCATCTAAATAGAAATTGAAGAAATTAGATTTTATCTTATCAAGGCGATTAATCAAATCGCTGGGAAAACATTTTACTTTCCACCTTTGGGAGTGAGACAATAGGGTAACAATATCGACAGGCAGCCACCTAATGTTAGGACTCTATATAGCGCTCAATGTGAAGAGACTGTTAGGTGATAGAGCTCTGACACGCGTTGATCCATATTTTGCGTGCTTTAAACATTTTATTCCACCTAAAATTTTTCCCAAAAGTGCCCCGAGAAGGATAAAAAATGTGAGTAAAATAAAGATGCATGTAAACGTAATCAGTGAGGCAGTCAAAATCGGTAAAGAAGAATTGTATTAACACCTTGCGCCATCTAGTAATTTTTTTCGCATTCAATTTTTGATATTTAATCAACTAATACCTAATGTATTTATCCTATCATCATATGCATATAGCAAATGCGTACAATTCACAATTACGAAAAAGAATCGATTTCGTAGTATTTAAAACGAGGCAGTAGCACTATTGGAACAACAAGAATGAACAAATGCATAAATCCTGCAGAAAACGCCCATCTCTATAAGTGCGACCGGTCCCGCGTTCAACTAGCTCTTCGTACTTATTGAACGTGCTATGGCTCGATTGGCTGAAAACTCCCCACTTTAAGCTGGGGGAAGGGGTTTACGTTCACTATGCTTTGTGCGAACGTTCGACGCGCGGGATAGCCTGCTACGTGATGCTAATCTTAACTTTCGCTACAAGGCCCTCTAGCTATATTATTTGCTAACGTGAGTTATATTCGACTTTCTTGAAAATAGAATGAATCTACATGCTACAAAGTTAAAGATTGGTTTGTGAAAACTGACGTCAATCTGGTGACATCTACAGCTAAGACATCCAACCTCCCAAAGATTTCGAGATAATTGTGTAGCTATTTGGATTAGTCTGATTATGATATTGTAGATTTTCTAGCTGTAAAATTGATGAATGTACTTGTTGAATGACAGAATTATTCTTTATTGAATAATTTCAAATGTGATTTTTTTCCGGCACTACTCCAATGTTCCTTTTCTCTAAATAAATAAATGGATAATGATACGAAAAGACCTAGTTCTAAAGATAATTTTTTTCTCCAAAGAATCTTAAATGAGACCTAGTAACTACATTTTCCACTGTTATGTTGGAAGTTTCAATTTCGTGATTAAAATTGAAATGGTTGAATTTTACATTTTTAATGGTTTCCGTTGTTGAATTATCAAATTTTGCGAATTCTAAATTTGATGTGATTTAAAATAAAACAATTCTACTACATTTACGGCATTCACTAGAGCTACTGTAGTTGGAGTCACAGAGTAATTGAACATTTTTAGATTTAAAAATTTCAGGAAATTTGAACGAAATAGGAGACTTTCGTTAAGGTGTAGTTACTGTACTGACAACAAAATAAACAGATACCTTCCAAGTATTCTTGCCATTTCAAATTTATATCTCTCGGATTTATATTTTTTCACAAGCTTCAGGTTAACTTTACATAGGTACTTTTGGAAAACATAAAATTTTTCTAATTTGGCTCCATTTCTCAAACGACCTCCAAAGAGCAAGGAACTTTGGAGTCGAAAGTTTTTTTGTTTTAATGCTATGGTTCTGATATTATTTGTGAGTACATAAGCATAAACGCAACCAGAAGAGGGTCATTTTTTTCGAAGAAAAGTTATAAGGCCTTGTCAACTTGAGATAAGTTTGTCTCGAAAAGCGGTTTTTCAAAGTTCCAATTTAAAATAAGGCCTCAACGACTCATTGTTTAAACTAAAGGATTCATCTTGGCCCTTAAATGCCCAGTCTTCGCCACTTTAAACGATGTGGCTACATTAAGAAACCTCTCAATTTCAGTTTTTTGCCTTTAAGGACATACATTTTTGTTTAAATATGTTTTTTTTTTACCTCTCTGAAATAATTTAAATAATGGCAACATACTTCTATGATCTTAAGTATATTTTCTATCATAAAGTATGCATGAGAATAATCTTATTTTTGGTCCTTGACATATTTTTATTATTAATCAAATTCTGGTACAAACATTCTTGGAAATTTGGCATATCAAACAAAACATGTCTTGTTTATACTAAACAGGCCCGAAGAAGTACTCACTACATTTGATTAACTTTGTAAACAAATTTGCAGCTTCTGAATTTATAGTGGAAACTGGATAAGGAACACTTTTTTTCTACCCCTCCCACAGAAAAATATGTTCTTAACGTTTCCACATTTTCCATGCAGAGTATTTTCGGAACAAGAATCGTACAAGAAAATTTTCTTTTTTATCCTGTAAAATTTCGTGTTTGGTCTTCATCCATTTTTCATTCTTATGTCTTTATTTGGAACATATTATCATTTATGGGTATTTTCAAAGATCCACATTAAATACACTGGGACCTTGATTGAAGCACCATTTCGGATATAACCTAAAATTGCCTTGAACCTATGTCAAGAGCGCTTCGACGTAAACAGTCAGGGTCGTATGAAGCATTTTCAGTAATAATACATAATATTGATTAACTGAATTCAGTACACATGTAAATATTTGTTGTCAAAAAGGATGAACCTTGTTTGACAATGAAGATTAATTGATGAAAAGAGAATTTTTCGCGTGCATTTAAATAGAAATGAGAAGTATGCATGCAAGTTTTCGAACTGCCCGCTTTGTACCTACGTGACTGCTATCCCCTAGAGCGTCTTACGCGGACCACAATTTTCGGAATAATCTAAGCCAAGGGAGCTTCAATCAGGGCACCAGTGTACTTCAATAAGAGATCTAAATATAAATATGAAGTGAAAATTAGATAAGAGAGGAACTCACCGACAAAATCCTTCCCAAAGTGGACACCATCACAACCCAATTCGACTGTGACTTCCAGTTCGCCTACTTTGATCCCTTTATTAACGACGGCAACCCTTTGTGTCATGCTCAAGTGTTTAGTTGCAACCACATCATTCACATATATAGAACCGATTCCCAATAAAGTTGGCGATCTCTGATTCAAGTGTCTGTGATAGACTCTGAATTTCAGAGGATTATCCATATGGGCGTACGATTTTGAGATATTGTACACTCCTTGGTGATTGAAGTAAATCTCTGCAATATAAACAATACTGTGCAATGGAAAAACAAAAAAATAACAAAATTTACTTGATTATATCTGAAACCTTAGTACCTTGATCGATTTGTTTTCTGGAAGACATCTTCACAGGCTTTTTTTCCATCATACATTTTTTCTTCAATTGATTCGGGTTTTCACTTATTAAATCATAATGCACAAAATAAGTTACGGAGTTAGAATTACCATCTTCTCCTATAGCAATAAATACAATGGAATAATCAAAGGGAAGAGACCAGAGGAGACTCAAGTAAATTTTCATAAATGCAAGTTTTTTTTATCATTAGGTTTCAAAAAGTGTCTTCAATAAACTTTGTCAACTACTGGTATATATTTCACATATTTGAAGAGTAAAATCAGAAATTTACAAATTAATCAAGACGGTACTAACGTAGGTCACTTGGTTTGTTTCGCAAAGCCTCGACGTTGACAGTGCCGCTTAGTGTACAATGTAGAGCTTTTTATTTTGGTCCTAGAACACAAGTCTCTCGAAGAAAAAGTAACATGATTATTTTGAAAAAAATAATATGAAGAAATGAGTTAAAATTAGAAACTTCAGTTCATCGGACGTTAAGTTTGATCAAAAATCCAAATCTTCCAGTTTTTGTATTGTTCTATGACAACAGCAAAAAGCTATACATTGCACGTCGATCAGCGTCGTCAACGTCGAGGCAGTGCGCAAAAACCACATTACTTACGTTTGAACCGCCTTAATCAAGTTGTTATCAATGTTTTTAATTTTTTTAATATGCGAAAATGTATACTAAGAGTTTCACGAAATTTCATCGCGACACTTTTCTAAGCAAAATTATGAAAATCACTTTAATTTATTACGATTTTCCCACGACCCCTCCCTCAACTAAAACCTCAATTTTGTGAAACCTTCATCTCTTTGAAAATAATTTACTCACGCGAAAGACAAGAAGATTTTACTCTTCTGTAGCCGGCTGGAGTCAAATATAATGATCGCACAATTACTTGCAAACTGTCCACATAATCTAGCGCCGATATTCCTACAAGGAAAAAAGGATTACATTATTCAAGCCTGATAGATATTTTATCTAAATAATATTGTGAAATACAAATTATTTTAATGACTAAAAATGATATATTTTTTGATGCAATGATAATTTACGATAAAAGACATTTACGAACCTCTGATTTTTATTTCAGTAACAGGATTCTCATTGTAAACCTTAATATCTCCAATCTCGTCTTTAAGGTCATCTCTCAAAAAATTAGTTTTATTTCTCTCGGATGCCGATGCATTATCATGTTGAAAACAATTAATCGACTCTGTAGCAAACTCAATTAAACTTCGAGTAGGAGAAGTTGATCTTAAAGTTTCTAAAGCTGTGCATTCGTCTCTATAATTCATTCCTTTCCCTAAAAAATATTCATACAACTTGGCTTCTTTCTCTGGACAGATATCAGGATGGTTGTTTTCGTATACAGTTTTTTCCGCGTTAAATATATAAGATTCATCCATTAAAGCTTCCTTTAATAAAGCACTCTTCAATTTTCTTGCTCTTATATTAGTTTGATCCTGAAGTTTCTCCGGAAACTCAAAGTTAAACTTCTGGACTGGCTCTACAAATTCTATTTTATCTTTTAGAATAGATCTGTACATATGCTCCTCTTGTTTCGCATTTCTTGCAGAAAAAAGAGAATCGACTTTAGAGTTCATAAGATTACCAAATTGTTTTTTGTAGTAACTCTTTCTGTCATCCAAGAGTTCTTTGTCGATATCGCTCATTTGATTTGTTTGTGTTTTCACTGGCATTTTTTCACAACTAGACGCGTCTGTCAGTTGTATTGAAACGTGTAGGCTACCAATACTTTTTTCGCTTTCATCTACAATCGGAAAGTAGCGGGTAAAAGGCTTTGATTTAAAAATATCGAGCAGGTCAATTACATGAACTGCTCCTAAAACTTTGTTTTTTCCCTCAGCTTTGATTGCGAGTTCAAGGGACCCACAGTTTTTGATATAATCTTCAAAGAGTTGAAAATTCGTTTTAATCGTATACGTTTTTTCTGTATCCTCTAGCTTTCTTGAAACTCGTGTAATATCCAACGGCCTGTAGAAAGAATACATTTTCGTTTTAATTTTTTTAGAGATGTGAAAAGGAGTAAAAAAATGTGTGAAAGTGTTGAAAAAATGTTAACATATTTTTTTCTTCAACGGGACCAAAATTTGAATCGGTTACACTCCATTGACTTATAGGCACTTTGAATTTCAAATTGTCTAATATTGAAATTTCCATTCGCATTCATAACTCAAAATCATTCAGCTATGTAGGATTTTAGGATTTTTGTAATTGTACCTTTTTTATTTGGAATGTTTCCAATTTGTTAATTTAAAACAAAATGTCGAATTAATTTTAATTGAAATTTCTCAATTTCGAATTGTCAAATATAAAAAAGCATAAGGCAACGATAAATGCCACTTGCAAGCCTCGACTCAATATTGTACAAAGTATAACCTTTTTCGAAAAATAATAACACCGATTCAAAATTATTACATGTGCTCTTTTTATATATTAAACGATTTTCGAGAACCCCACTTTTAACTTTGGAGGGTTTTATATTAATTTAGGGTTCTCTATTCAGGGGACGTTAAAAAATATGTTCTTTGATGTTACGCCCATGTTAAACTTACAGATACATACATTTATGAGAATGATACAAAGTGGAGTCAAGTTAACATATACTTTTTAATTTCGAATGGCGACTTCGAAAGTTGTGGTGAATTTAATTTCCTGCATGAACTGTTTTCCACAACCTTTCAATTCAGAACAATTCCGTTGAAGCAAAAGTGCATACAATGCAATGCCAAACAATTCTACACAGGACAAATAAGGGTTCTTTTAGGTATTCCACAAATTTCAAATTCGAAGATACGTGTACGGATTTCAATTCAGTTTGATTCGAATGATTCAGACGATTTTCACGTGAAACCAAAACCTCCTCATTTAGAATAAGAATGTAAAAAACTTCTTACGATGAAAGAAGCATAGTGATTTTATACCACTAGTCTCGAATCACTGCATTTTTATATGGGTTTTATAGCAATTTTGCGTCGATAATTTTGCTTTTCTTAAATACGATAAACGGAAAGTGAAATTACACGACTTTTTAACAGTATACAGCATTCCATAGTTTCTTTTTACATGAGTTGAAATCAAAACCTCTTCAAGAAAATGATATGTATTATGCTAACAAATGTTTGTATTGTATGTATTATGCTAACAAATGTTTGTATTGTATGTATTGCACATGTATTTGAAATCAATCCAAATAAAAAACATCTTTTTTTCTCAATTTATTTTATATAGTGGGTACAGTTTTCAATTACTTGAACTAAAGTTGAATCAAATGAAGACATTGATTTGACAGTTTGTAAAAATCCTTCTTTCCAAAATATAAGAAAAGCGTTGCGATCAGATTTACAGAAAATGAAAATGGATTGTTATTTTTCAATTAAAGGTTGGGTTTACAAATGGAAAATCAAAAACTATACATGTTGAATTCCTAGAGGCCATTTAAGAAAAAAAATCCAGTGACAGTTGAGCTAACCTCGATGGTGGAATTAGGGTAAAGTTGAGAATGAAATGCTTTAAAAAATACGGAAAACTTACCTAAAATGAGTTCCGGTTTTCTCACCCCACCAGAAAGCAGTTACCGTCACATCGCCTGGATTATTTGTAGCCCAAATGACTTCGTCGACGACAAGGTTTAGGTACCCGTGTATTTTACCCTCTACAAAAGGAGGAAGAGAACGACACTTGTTCACCTTTGGATCCATTTAAAACATAAGAAAAATGAAACAGAAACGGATTTTCGCCCATCCGTCATTGAGTTTCGTTTATATTTTCGACTTTTTCACAAATTTCACGATATCTCCACAAATATCGGTAAAATCCGTTGTCATCAAAATCAAACACAAGAAAAACTACGGCCAAGGCCAAACCCTAAACCAAACCAATCACCGAGATTCACCAAAGATTGACCAAGATGGTCGAGTTGAGATATAACCCAAGATCTTTTGAAAAGAAAGGTTATTCAGTGGCTATGTCGCTGAAGCACTGATCTGTATTATACCCAGGATAGAAGATGACGTCACCAACGCGAAGTGGAGCATGTTTTCAGAGTCAGTTGACTGTGTTCACATGCGAATTGATTATATTTATCAACTAAAAATTTTGGTATTTTGTAATATCCTGATCAAGTTTTTATTTTCCGAAAAGGTTGAATACTTTCGCTAGGACGACACACTGCGGAGGTTGCCCGCGCAAAATTCAATCACATCGCGCTGCGCGTTTTTCTTCAACCCACTGGATTTTATATAAAGAATAGGTCAAGGGAGCTCAAACTTTCCAAAAAGTTCAGCAATACACTCAAGATTATGACAAGCGTGAATACCCCGCTGGGAACGAAAATTCCCTCGATACATTTTCAACGCCAACGTCGAAAAACATGGTTTTTCATTCGGATTAAAAAAACATCCAATTAATATTAACTTTTGATAAATTTTTTGATTCTGTATTCAAAGCTGGACCTTCCTGAAGAAAAGTAAAAAAAAAATGTTGATACGTTGAAAAATGAATGTTCAGCGGCGATGTAAGTTTTGAAAAACATGTATTTTTCGATTAAAAAATAATGAGTTTTTATTTTTTTTAACGGAAACTATAATGTTTACGAAAAAAGTTCAAACGGGTACATGCATTCATTTTTCAAAAGCTATCGAGCAGTATTTTTAATTTATCGTAACGTGGGTAAAACGATTCATAAAGTTCTAATCAGTAGCGGACTAAGGCCGGGGGGGAGGGCACCCCGGGCCCCCACATTTAGGGGGCCCCCACAAAATGATGAAAATACGGAATAATATCTTTATTATTTGAAAAACTGCCATGTTTTTGTGTCTAATAAATCAATAGCTCAATGAATATCGTCAATTATCATTTCCTTACCCCTTCGTTACTAATAATTTGATTACAAAAGTAAAGTTGCGGGCCTCTACATCAGTTTCGCCCTGGGCCCCGAAAGATCTTAGTACGCCTCTGGTTCTTATAAGACCTTCCAAGGTTGCCATAAAGTATTTCACTTCACTGCCGAAAGAACTTAGTCTCCTTTTTGAACTTTTCCTTTTTTGTCAGATAAGACTGCAGGATTTATTTTAAATATGAACCTAAAATAAAATGACAATATAGAATCAATGTACTATATTGTCCCGAAAGTCATACATTTTAATCCACACCTGAAAGAAGAATATTCCACAAATTTTCTCAAATGACAGTTCCTCTTTTTCCATCACACACTCTATGTCTATATTTTTCAACAATTCTTCAGCTTATTAAAATTTTTATACCTAAGCTTTATAAATTAACGATATAAAAATTACAAGCTCTTGAATTCATAAATGATGGAGATATTATTTGGAGAATCAAAAAATAAATTTGAAGACTTCTAGACCACTACATGCACTCTCAGAAATTTCCATTCAGCGATAAAGGAACACTTTTACGGTTGAAATGCAATCGTTTGAGAATTAGAGTTGGAAACAGATGCTTTAATGGTTAAAGTGCGAGTCGTTTGAACGATGAGCGACTCAGTCTACACGCATAGGAGATGCAGTTTAACGGATAAAGTGTGACGTACTATTACCGTAAAACTATTTGGGAGCATCGAATCGTTCAAGGTTGCATGTATTTGCGCATGCGTGGAATAGCAACACCGTGCTTTCAAAATGCAATATTTTCACAATTAAAATCGTTTCACGGTAAAAGTGATCATCTTCTAAAGATGAAAATGCGTAACGACATCATTTCAGCGTTAAATTAGTAGGGTTGTAAAGTTTCATGAAACTTTGACAAAATGAAAAGTTTCATGAAACTTTGGAAACGTTTCAAAGTTTCCAAAGTTTCGAACATTAAGGCGGGAAAATTCAAAATTCGAAAAAATACTATTAGGAGTTACATATAAATATTCAACTGTATCATTTGTATTTCAAACCCAATTACTCCAACTAATTTAAAAAATAAACAGCGTGTCAGTTGTTAGAAACATGTAATAAAAAATATTTTATATGAAAAATTAAATGACCCAACGTCAATCTGACATGAGTGCGCAAGCGAAGACTTGTGTTTGTGAAACTTTCAAACGTTTTAGAAACTTTGATCTCATTAAACGTTTCATTGTTTCATGAAACTTTCAATGTTTCAATGAATCGTTTCATGGACTCACAACCCTATAAACTAGATCGTTTAAGAGTGAAAAGAATCTGCTTTTAAAGTATCTTACTCTAGCGTTTAGAGGACCGAGGTTGAAAGGAAATTCCTGAGAGCAGGGGCGGATTAAAGCTTCACGGGGCCCGGGACTAAAAAGAATGTGGGGCCCACTTAAGGTCAGCAAAATGTTATCATTTTTTGAATATAAATAAAAATTATGTTATAATTTTTTTCATAATTTATTCTCGCAAATATTTTTCCTTCAGTACTACAAATTCTTATACAGCTCAGAAGATTTCTTTTTTATTTTGCTCTGGCAAAGTCACTTTTCAAATCATTAAAATCAATCGATCGAATTAAGTCAACTTCAATACTTAGTCTCGTCAATGCGGGTAACCTATCATCTAACATGGTTGATCTATAAATATTTTTTATCCTCTTTGAAACCAAAAGCGACCTCTCAGATTCGCAGTTTGCTACTGGAATCGTAACCAAAATGCTGTAAGCGATGTAGATATTCGGAAATACTTCTATCAT
>WSXT02091202.1:0-11713 GCA_011762715.2 Neuroterus valhalla
ATGCGAACTGTAACGTTTGCGAAACGTCGACAAATTTTTTGTAGTTTGTACACGATCGAAACCCGAAATACCTTATTTCATCATATCAATATCTCTTACGGCCAATGAAACTTGAGCAGACACACCAAGTAAACCTTTAAGACTCTTCCAGACAATATTTTCATAACAACAATATTACATCATCTCTTACAGAAGAACAGTCTTCTAAAATTATCCTTCTATCAAAAACACCCTTTTCTAAAACATTTTCCTATCCGGGAAACAGTTTTAGATAGAGAACTGTTCTTCTGAAACTGCATCCTTTTCCAAGAAAGAACCATATCAATATTTCGGACAGGAAATGCAACTAGAACAGATGCACCATGCATACTCTTAAGACTGTTTCAAGCAATATTTTCATAATAACAATAATTCATCATCTCCTACAGAAGGACAATATTATCAAAACGATCCTCAATTCGAAAACACCCCTTCCTTTAACATTTCCTAACCTGAAGAACAGTTGTCTATATAGAATACTTTATGTAACCTTTTCTGAAGAAGAACCATATCAATATCTACGGCAAAAAATTCAACTTGAACCCGAGGACGCACCAAGTATACCCACAAGACTGTTTAACAACATTTTCTATACATCATCTCTTACAGAAGGACAGTATTATCAAAATCATCCATTTATCGAAAAAACCCTTTTCTGAAACATCTTATTATACGGGAAAAGGTTTTACGAAGAGAAATGTTCCTCTGACGCACCAAGTATATCCTCAAGACTCTCTAAAGAAATATTCTCTGAACATCATCTCTTACAAAAGGAAAGTCTTATCAAAACACCCTTTTCTTCAACATTTCCTTATTTGCAAAAAAGTTGTCCATATGGAACAGTTTTTCTGAATGTAACCTTTTCTAAGAAAGAACCATATCAACATGTTCGACAGAAAGTGCAATTTGAACAGATGCACCAAGTACCCTCTCAATACTGTTTCAAACAATACTTTCTATAAATCATCTTTTACAAAAGATGTCTTATCAAAACAATCCAATCAAAAACATCCTTCTCTGAAACATTGTCTTATTCGCAAAACAGCTGTTTATAGAGAACATCATCTCTATACAAAAGGTCAGTCTTATCAGAGCAATCCTTCTATTAGAAGCACTCTTTTCTGAAACATTTTCTTATCCGGGAAACAGATTCGACAGAAAATGCGACTTTACCAGACGCACTAAGGATACCCTGGAGACTGTTTCAAAACATTACTTTCTGTGCATCATCTCTCACAAAAGGACAATCTTACCAAAACAATCCTATCAAAAACATCCTTTTCTGAAGCATTTCCTTATCCGCAAAACAGATGTCTATAGAGAACAGTACATACATCATCTAAAACAGAAGGCAGACTTTTTAAAAACAATCCTTCTATCAAAAATACACTCTTCTGAAACATTTCCTTATCCGCAATACAGTTGTCCATATAGAGCAGTTTCTCTGAATGTAACCTTTTCAAAGGAAGAACCATATCAACATCTTCGACAGAAAAAGCTACTTGAACAGACGCACCAAGTATACCCTTAAGACTGTTCCGAATAAAATTTTCTTTGCATAATCTCTAACAGGAGGAGAGTCTTATAAAAAAAGTCCTCCTATCGAAAAAATCCTATCAAAAACACCGTTTTCTAGAACATTTCCTTATACGCAAAACAGTTGTCCATATATGGAACAGTTTCTCTGAATGTAACCTTTTCTAAGAAAGAACCATATCAATATCTTTGACAGAAGATGCAAATCTAACAGAAGCACCAAATGTAAAGGAGACCTGAAATTTTAATATTAATATCCCCTCATTTTTCAAGGAGTCTCGAAGGTAAAGCCAATGAGTAGGCGCCATGAGAGGTGATAATTCATCTCGAAAGGAACGTCAATATGACGTATTTGTTAACGACGAGATTGTAGTCGTGAAGCAGAAGAGATGACTCAGCTAGATCTGTGGTCTTGAATTAACATAGGCAGGTGTTGATTTGGGGAGGATCTAACTTTTACCATCTCAGATAGCCAACCAGCTTCTCAAGTGCCAGGCAAAAAAAACGAGTGGATACCAAAAACTCTTCCAAAACTAATAAGCAGCTCAAAACTAAAGGACAATGCTTTCCTTTGTCTTCCTTATCCTTTTTTTGCTTCAATTTCATGTCTCTTTTTCTATTCATTTAAAATTCATGGAAGGAATTCACCCAAGTTTTAGTGCTAGACCTGAGACTCACGGGTCAGAAATAACTAACAAGTCAAACTTGACCTGCTGGGTTGTTCGATTTGAATAGCGTGCAGGTGTCATATTTCGTCGCAAGGACAGGCCGGGGCCTATTCTCAAAATTCAGGGACGCAGTTGGTTTCAATCGTATTAAAAAAAAATTTTAATTTAAAATAATTTTAGGACATACCTGTCATAATCTGTGAGACGAGAGGAATCTCGAAATCCTTTCGCAAATGGGTTGCTGTCGATCTTCAACTTTGTGATCTGGAATAAGAAACGCATCCATCATTATAATCACCACCAGTCTTAATAAATTCAAGCGATTTATTAAAAGCGATCGTAACTTCTAAGAATAATCTCTTCTGCGATAGAGCGATTAATTATTCAAATGTGTATGTATTGCTAATTACTTTCCCGATAAATCTTTATACATTTTATGGAGATAATTGGCAGGTAGGAACTTAGGAAGATCAATTGGGTTTTTACTTTCATCTTCCATGTATTGAAACCACCACTTTTGATAAAAAATGATAAAAAATTATAATAATAACGTACCAACTGATTCTGGTAAGCAGTAACAGCAGTGAAAATAGCTTCTGGGAAAATGAAAGTCTTGTGCTCCTCTTTCTGAAGGTCCGTGATCTGGTGGTTGCTGTTATTTCGACATCGGACAAGATGTATCCTCGGTTGGTATCGATGCATCGAATTTAACACGATCTGCAAAAATAAAATTAGGTTTTTTATTATTTAAGAGAGTAGATCTTGACATAACAAAAGCACTGAAAGCTCCATTTTTACTTCTGTTTGACACCGAAATAGATGAGTTTTCATCTTAGGAAGAGATTTTATTGAGGGAGTTGAATCATCAACCATGATATGTATTCAACCCAAAGAAAGAAAACAATTTCGTCCAAAATGTTGAATGTTCAAGCCAAAAAGACGATATTTTCAACAAAACAGTTGCGTTTTCAACACAAAAATATAAATGTTCAACCAAGTAAATTTATTTTCTATCAGAAGAGACGAATCCACAACCGAAAATGAGAATTTGCAATCAAAAAAGATGAATTTTCAACAAAAAAAGGATCGGTTTAATTTTCTGTTAGATAAAATCAACTACGCACCAAAAGATGAGTTTTTAAATAGAATACCTAATGATTCTCTAATCGGAAATTTGATTTTTATTAGACGCAGATTCCAAAAAAATACTTCGAAATTTGACAAAAACTTGAATTTTAACTATCATAGATTATTCTTTTATCAGAAAAGATAAAATTTCAATAAAGCGATTGATTTTTGAAACGCAAAATATGAATTCTCAACAAAAAAAAGTTGGATTTCTGATTGAAACAGATTGATTTTCAAACGGATGAATGAGTCTTTGATAGAGTCGTTCAAATTCAAATCACAAAATATGAATTGTTTACCAAGAACATTTTTTGTCGACAAAATTTAACAATTTTTAACGAAGAAGAATCATTTTCAACCGAAAAAATTAATTTCCACCAAAAAAAAATTTTTTTGTAACAAAATACATACATAACAAAAAATAGGTCCCATTTCTAATGAAATGCTTGAATTTTATAATATTTTGACAAAAAAGCAAACAGATTTTAAATCATAAAAAGTTCAACGTTGCCGAAAAAATATTAATTTACAAAATCGTGGAATTTTCAACTAACCCCAAATAATTTTTTTAACAAAACATTGCATTTTTTACTAAAAATATAAAGATCAATTTCCGATTAAAGATGGGATCGATAAATTCTTAGGTAACGAAAGTAACTTTTTTACAATTTTGAATCCCAAATGGTTGATTTCGATGAAAATAAAAAACCAATCTTAACAAAGAAATGTACATTTTCAATCAAATAGTTGAATTTTCAGTCACAGAAATTATGATATTGCCAGAAAAATTGAAATACTTATAAAACAGACAACTTTTTATTGTATATTTATATTAAAATATTTATTTCGCAAATCGCGAAATTTTTAACTTAACCCAAATAGTTTTCTCAACAAAACCTTGCATTTTTTACTAAAAAAATAAAAAGATCAATTTTCAATCAAAAATGAGATCGATAAATTTTTAGGTAACGAAAGTACCTTTCAAACAAACAATTTCCAAAAAACTTTTTCGATTGTGAACCAAAAAATTTAGTGGTCAATATTTCAATAATAAAAGGTTTAATAATTTTCTATTTGAAGATTGATAATTTCAATTTTTATTTTACAATTTTGGATCCAAAACAATTGAATTCGATGAAAGAAAAAAAAAAACAGTTTTAACAAAGAAATTTACATTTTCAATCAAATAGTTGGAATTTCAATCAAAACAAAAAACCTGAACTTTTTTAAAATAGTGGAATTTGCTGCTGAAAAAGATGTATTGTTTACCAAAAAAACTCATTTTCCACAAAATATTTAAATTTTCAACCAGAGAAATACAATTCCAACTGAGATGATAAATCTTCGACAAAAATAATTAATCTCAAACAAAGTGGTTTATCATTCAACCAAATAGTTCAGTTTTCAAACAAAAAAAAGATGATTTCTTAACAGCGTTTCCATTTTTTACAGAAAAAAAAAAACTATTTTCCCACATAAAACATAAATTTTCAACTGAATCTTCAAATTTTCAGCGAATAAGGTTCATTTTGTACCAAAAAGATCAATCTTCAATGGAATAATTTATTCCTTAACTAGAACCAAAATATTTTGAAACAGAAAATTTGCAGTTTCGATAAAAAAACTTAATTTCTGATAAAAATACAGATTTTTTACAACCAAATAGTTGAATATTGAATCAAGAAGATCCTGATCTTGCCAAAGAAGGTTTGGCAATAAAATACATACAGTTTGAATCAAATAGTTGAATTTTCAATGGAGGTTATATTTCTACAAGAAAACACGAATTTTGAAATATATGGTGAAAGTTTTAAATGAAAAACTACAATTTTAACCATAAAATCAGTTGTTTTCCATAATTATTTTATTTCCAAATCAGAAAATGATGTTCCCACTTAAAATATGATACTGCGCCTACAAAAATTATTTATTCATCACGAATGTAACACTTTTTTCAGCTGTGGACAGCTTTAATAAGTTTTTTACGTCAAGGGAAGAAAAAGGAAGAAAAAATGTTGCCGGGAAAAAACCAGGAATTTTAAATTGCCTTATGCCCTGGTCTCACACCATCCATAATTCAGTATGATTTACGGCGTTATCAGCCAGGTATTATTTTGATGAACAGCAATTATTACGAGAATCACCCAAATTGAGAAATTACTAAATGATTGAGAAGAAAGCAAGGTGACTAAGAAAAGAATTTTTGAACCTTAACGAAAAAAGTGCGCAGTATCTCCAGCGGTCAATTTCGTCGGTGCGCGTCAGTGAGTGTCGCGTGTTTCGGTTGTGCCTCGCGAAAATGTCGCCGAAAAATGGGAGGAGGAAGATCAAATAGAAATGGTTCGGGAATGTAAATATAAAAATTGACAGGGCATCAAAATAACAGTGTAAACACAGTTTGGGGCAAGTTTCGCAATTGAAAATGCGCAACACGCTTGATTTTGTCGATGCATAATCCAAATATTAGTTCACTTAATAATATGGACAAGAAAGTGCGCAGTATCCCAAGCAGTCAATTTCGCCAGTGCGCGTCATTGAGTGTCGCATGTGTTTTGGTTGTGCCTTACGAAAATGTAGCATAAAAATGAAAGGGCGGGAATCGAATAGAAATAGTTCTGAAATGTGGATGGAAACATTGACGGGCCATCAAAATAGCAGTGTTCACACCGTTTATGGCAAGTTATCCAATTGGAGATACCTGACATGATAGATTTGCTCGATTTATAATCGAAGTATTTCACATTAGTTCACCCAACAATCTGAACAAAGCAGTGCGCAGTAATCCCGAGCGGTCAATTTCGTCGATGCGCGTCAGTGAGTGTCACGTGTGTTTCGGTTTTCCCTTGCAAAAATATCGCACAGAAATAAAAGGTCGAAATTAAAATAGAAATGGTTTGAAAATGTAGATGGAAACATTGTCAGGCCCTCAAAATAACAGTGTTAACACCGTTTGGGGTAAATTATGCAGTTGAAAATGCGCGATGTGCCTTACTTGGTCGATGTACAATCCAAATATTTTACATTAGTTCACCCGAAAATCTTGACAAAAAAAAGCGCAGTGGTCCCCAGCGGTCAATTTCGTCGATGCGCTTCAGTTAGTGTCGCGTGTGTTTTGGTTGCGCCTTGTGAAAATGTCGCAGAGAAATGAAAGGGTGAAACCCGAATAGAAATGGTTCAGAAATGTAGATGGAAACATTTGCAGACCATCAAAATAGTAGTGTTCACACCGTTTGGGGTGAGTTACGCAATTAAAAATGCTCCAAATGCACGATTAGGTCGATTTATAATCCAAATATTTTACATTAGTTAACCCAACAGTGAACAGTCTCAACAAAAAAGTGCGCAGTATCCCCAGTGGTCAATTTCGTTGATGCGCGTCAGTGAGTGTCGCGTGCGTTTCGATTGTCCCTTTCGAAAATATCGCCCAAAAATGGAAGGTCGAAAATCAAATAGAAATGGTTTTGAAATGTAGATGGAAACATTGACAGGCCATCAAAATAGTAGTGTTTACACCGTTAGGAGTAAGTTATCCAATTGGAGATGCGTGACAGGTTTATCAGATGCCGGGTGCAGGTTCAGGTACAAACCGTTCCGTGCTCAGGACAGAAGTAAAAGCTAAAAGCCCGGTCGGGAATATCGAAGACTCCGGCCACCTGCAGCCGTTAAGTTCCTTCGGTTCGCGGTTTAAGACCAGCCAGCCGCCTTCATATTTCATATTAGCGATAATAAGAGACCAGCAGTGACCCAACACCTCCAATACAGCTTTTACTTTTTCCATTATCCATAACTCCATTTTAATCAACTTATTTTTATGCACCAATAAACACCTGTATATTACATTTCATTAATTCCCACGGATTAGATTTATTGCCTCAATTAATCCTTATCTTTATCTGCTATGTTGCTAATTCGATAAATAAGGCATGTGGGTATCATTTTTTATTCCGAGGGAGAAATGCTGATAATTGATTACTATTTCGATCATATAGATATTGATAATTCGTCAGAAAATTCTATTTACTTTTTCCGATTAGGAAACTTAGTCTTCTTTAAAAAAAAAAGGGAAGGCCTTTAACTCCGCTGGGATTCGAACCCAGGACCATTCGGTTGCCGGACTAGTGCTCTGCTGACTGGGAGCGATCCTGTTTGATTCAGTTTTTTTTCATCCAGAATCAAATCTAATTTAATTTGAAAATTGAGACGAAATTTAAAAATAAAAATGAAATTGAAATTCAAGAACTTGATAAGAACTTGAACAACTATGGTCAAAATTCAAGCTCTTTTCTCAGATTTATCTCTTTAGTCGAAAGTTAATTTATTCTGAAATAACTTCAACTGTTTTAGTGAGAATTGCATTTTTTTCGCGGTTAAATGAAAAAATGAAAATATACATGGATTTTATTGGAAATTCGTATTTTTTGGTGAAAATATAATCTTCTCAGTTGTTAATTCAATTATTGTGTTAAATTTTCTGCATAAAAGGTTGATGATTGGTTTTGTTGACAGTAATATAATTTTTTTCTGTACTATTAAGCAATAATCCCTTCAAGGAGTAAGCGTAACTCTTAGAGAGTCATAATTAGTTGAGTTGGATAAAGGGGAGGATACCAGTCTCCCACTAACATGACAACAGCATGCAGTATTTCCTGGCGGTCATCCATCCAAGTACTAACCGCGACCGACACTGCTTAACTCCAGTAATCGGAAAGGAACTGGTTTTTCGAGCGTGGCATATTTTTTGTTGAAAATTCTACTATATAATTGGAAATCCATGGATTTTGTAATAATTTGTATTTTTTGGCAAATACGTGATCTTCTTGGTTGAAAATTGAACTACTATGGTAAAAATGTATATATTTTTCTGAACATTTATCTTTTTAGATAAGAACTTAATCAAATTGTTTAAAATTCTTTTTTTTTTTTAATTGCTGTAAAATTGATTTTCTCCACTGGAAATTGATCTATTTCATTTTTGTTTTAAAATTGAGGTTTTTTCCTTGAAAATAAAAGTATTTGTTTGAAAATTCATGTAACATTGAGTTAAAAGTTTATGTGCAGACGTTGAAAGTTCGCCTATTCTAATTATTTTGCTATAGGTTAATTTTGTACTTCAATGTTCATAATTTTTCTTGAAAATTTATAAATTTCTTCGAAAATGGGTTACCCATCCGTTGAAAATTAATCTTTTCATGGAATTTATTGAAAATCCTTTTTTTTTGGTAGAAAATTAATGTTCTTGGTTGAAAATGTATGTTCTGCGTTACAAAAATCGTCTTTCCGTGTTGAAGGTTCAAGTATTTGTTCCAAAAATAACTTTACTGTTGAAAACTCTTTTTTCAGATTGGAATTCGTCTCATTAGCTCAAAAAATTTGACTGTTTTGTAGAAAATTCGATCATTTTTATAGAGAATTCATCTTTTTGAATCGAGGAATTGAATGAAAAGTTGAATTTGAAAAATTAAATTTTTCGCGTCCAATATTCAACTGTTTTGCAGAAAATTTGTTGTTTGGCTTGGAAATTCACCTGTTTCATTCATTTATTTATTAGTTGTTGAAAAACTGTCCCTCGGATTGAGAATTCTATTAATTTTTTTTTGGGTTGAAAATTCATCCACAAGAAATAAAATTCATCCTTCTAGGTAGAAAATTGAACAGGTTTGTTGGAAAACCCTCTTTCGGGGTTTTCTTTATATTATTTTCATAGATCGTCTAACAAAAAGAAAACTTTTTTGTTGAAAATTCAAATTCAAGGGATGAATATATTACTGGTTTGTCGTAAATTTATCTTTTTAGGTTGGAAATCTATCTACATGAATGAAAACTCATCTATTTATGTAGAAAACTCAACTGTTTTGTTTTAAAACCTTTTTTGTGTTTTTGTTTCTATTGTTTTAATTAAGAGTTCTACTATTTTTGAATAATAAACTTTTTTGTTTAGAATTCCCATTCAAAGGATAAAGATCAACCGGCCTTGTAGCAAATTTGTCTTTTTTACTTAAAAATTCTTTTATTTTTATATCAAATTCAACTTTTAGCTGCATGACCAACTTTAGTTGGAATATCGTCTTTTTTGGTTGAAATTTCTATTATTTTTATACAAAATCCAACTATTTTTTGAAGAATCACCTTTTTTATTAATAATTCATATTGGCGAAATAAAAATTCTTCTATTTTAGTGAAATCCATATTTTTTCTTATTAAGCTGAAAACCTGCTCCTTTGTAACGAATCCTTGTTTTCAAATATCTATTACTCAATTTTGGAGAAAAACTAACGCTGTTGTTAAAAACTCGTATTTCCGGATTCAAAATTTGACTGATTTGTAGAAAATTTGTTGTTTGGCTTGGAAGTTCAACTGTATTGCTGATAATTAGACTTTTCGGAGTAAAAATTCTAATACTCTCATACAAGGGTCAACTATTTGTTTGAATATTAACATTTTCTTAAAAATTCGTCTTTTTGAATTGAGAATTCATCTACATGAATGAGAATCCATCTTTATAAAAAAAGTTCAACTGTTTTGTTGAAAATCCGTCCATTTTTGTTGAAGTTTCTATAATTTGGAAAAAAAGTTTAACTTTTTAGTTCAGAATACACTTTTTTGTTGAAAAATTATCCTTTTTAGAGATAACAGTTTTACTGATCTGTAGTAAATTCAGCTACTATTTTTATAGGATGTTCAACTTTTCAGGTGGAAATCAACTTCTGTATTGAAAAAGTTGTTTATTGAATATTCATTACTATATTTCAAAAATGGACTATTCTTCTGTGAATACAACTAGTTCGTCTAGAATTTAACCATTTTTTTTATTATTCAATAATTTTTTTGAACATTTGTCCATCAATATTTAATTTATGTTGTCAAAAATCCATTTTCCAATTAAGATCTTTAATTTCCATTTATTCTATCTCATCTGACATGGGCGATAATTAAACCTCACTTCAGTCAATTTTCAAGCTAATCGACTATATGAATTTAATCGAAATGATGTGAGTAAATTTGAAAATTTCAAATCGTGCCTGGGAGGTGGAAGACATCGATCAGTAATACAGATGTACGCTTGATCGCTTTAATCCCCAATGACGTAAATGGCGCTCAAAACACCGCCGATGGGCACGTTTTGGCGGTAAAAATTGATTTAATCGCCTCTTCAGATAGCGCTAGAAGTGCGCAAGGTACACTAGTGTGGTGGTTTTATACGTATATCAATTTACATGATTACATGGTAGCGCGTTCTAATTACAGTCACCGTCATTGTGTGTCCGCGATGCATGTATAATCTGCTCGATTTGATCGACTTATAATCGAGATATTAAACATTGGTTCACCTAGCAATCTCACATAGAATAATATCATCAAAGTGCGCGGGAGCCCTAGCGGTCCATTTCGATGGCGCGCGTCAGTGAGTGTCGCGTGTGTTTTGGTAATGCTTCGAAAAAATGAGGAAATGCAAAATGCTTAGTTCCTGCGTGGGGCATTTTCCAAATGAATCTGTTACAGAAAATCCTAGGCTTCTAGTTCAGTCTTGTAGTTGGACCAAAGTTCAAGATCAAAGTTGCAGAAGACTGATAAGTTGATTGAAATGATCCAGATTTGGTATCAGAATTATAACTGACAACTAGAAAGAAGTATAGATCCAAAGATGTTTTTCAAAACATTATTGATGGCTTTAAAAACTTTTGTTTATGGATATTGATATTCTTATTTTTGGAAATTTGACTTCGGGAGGAACTTGCAACAACTTTAGGTTATTCCATGTTAGCGTTCCATCTTTTTACTCCGGAAATCGGTATTTTTCAAAAGAAAATTGTTATTATCTAATTATATATAATAATTATCGTTATTATTATTATTATAATTATTATTATTACTACGCAAGAATATTTTGTTTGTGTGCGTGTATTCGAAGGTCAAGCTAGCGGTTCTCACGGAAACTTCAACATAGATTTAAAAAAAGGTGTACAATTCTGGAGCAATTTGAGGTTATGTTGATGTTCTTAAGAAGAACCATAAATTTAAAAATTATCATATTTAAAAGATTTTGAACCATTTTTCAACAGCTTCAGGCCATGTTGGCGTAATTTCAAAGCGAAGAGGATACAATTCAAACATATTTTAGGCAACGTTTTGACGTTTTTAATCAAATATTGGTATTTAAGAAAAAAAATTACTTGAATTTGAACAAGAATAAGAATCTTCTAACGATTTCAAATAATTCAAGTGTTTTTTTTTGTCAGAAATTGGTATTTTTACTATAAACATCTATATTTGAAAGGAAATGCACAATTTTAAAAATATTTTTAGGTTATGCTGTTGTTTCATATCGAAAACCAGTATTTTCG
>WSXT02091213.1:0-11712 GCA_011762715.2 Neuroterus valhalla
TTCAAAATGATTTAGATTCATTACATAAAGTATGAATTTTCAAGGAAATTTCCAAGTGTTATTATTATTATTATTATTATTATTATTATTAAACCATTAAGCCATATCCCTTTCGGGGTAAGCTGAACTCGTTTACGTTTTCTTAAATTTCAATTCCATCATCGAGCAACTGTTTCATTGGTCAAAATTCAAAAGTTGATTCAATTAATGAAATTTCTACTAATTCCAAGTAAGGGAGTACTATTTACATTAGTAAATATAACGACATTGATCAATCCGTAAAAATTAAAGGAAATGATTCAATCAGTGAAATTTTTACGAGTTCAATGTAAGAAAGTATGCGTAACACTACAGGTGACACTTCTTGCCTCCCTTCCTTCATGCATTACGTATTTTTTGAGTGACTATTTTCTTCCAACGAATTTTTTATAATAAAATTTCATGGGATAATTCCTTATAAGTTTTAAATAAACAGAGTTATCTTAAAAATGTTTGAGGCTTGAGTAGAAACTTAGAAAACATACAAATATTTAAAAACACACAAAGAAAAGGCAGAAATTCCAGGCAGAGTCCTAAACTTCTCCAAACTGGGTGATGAGTTCAGCAAATCTTCGTCCTGGATTTGATGTTCTCGAAATACAAAAATCAGTCGTGAGTTTCCGAATTCGATTCTTTCCTGCGAAAGAATCATTACATACAGTACAGTATATTATTTATTATTATAATGAATTTTAATAAAATTCGAGCTTTTTCAAGTTATTTAGTTTCAGTTTGGAAACTTTCACAATCTAACCGTCGCAATGCATCGTGAAATATAGTAGAAGAAACCAGTATAAACTGATAATGGAAAAAAGTGATTTGCTATTGAGGCAAATCTTTATTAGTCTTTTTTGACAGATGCGATATTGCAAACAAGTTTTATACCTAGCTTATTATCACTTGCTTGCTTTTGTTAATTTGAAATCTGAAAATTGTGTTCCGACATATCCTTGATGAAGCACCTTAAACGTTCCACTCGGTTCGTTTGTAGCAAGGCTTCTTTTTTTTGGAATTATCGCACTTTTCATGACTTATAGTGACTCAAATATATGCTATAATATTCGAAAAATCTGTTTTTAAAAGTTGACTAAAAATTTGCACTTTGTTTCCCAAAATAAAACCTTTTTTTAAACATCCACTTTCATACTATTTTTTTCAAACTGCTATATTTAAGTGAGAAAACCAAGCAATTTTAGCTTCAAATTTGCAATAACAAAGAAATTATGATTTTTTGAGTCAAAATCGCCCAGTACAATTATTCGTAATTTTCGTTGTCTATGATAGTTGGTAGCAATGATTGCCATGTTTGCATGTGGAATATGACTCAGAAACAAAAATATTAAAATCATCCGAAAATCTATCTGAATGCATCAAGTTTCAATGTTACATCCTATTCTGTTTTTCTACTGAGTTTATGTAATAGCTTATAGCTGTTCCTCGAATAACTGAAGGGAAAATAGCATTCTTTCTGTTTCTTTTTAAGCCTGAAGTTGTATGTTTACCAAGATGTACGACAGTTAAGTCTCCAGCCTACACAAGAGGGTGCAAGTCACTCGAAGATGATGTAGTACGAGTATTGTAGTAATTGCTCGTCCTTGAGGATTGTATTCCACTGTTATTGAATCGCCGTATATACAAGCGACACATATTTACAACCTTCTAAAGTACTAAACCTGTGCACTATGTTCGTGTTACATGCATTCAACTTAAGATCACATCACACGATGGAGAGTCTTCTCAGAAGATCCTAGGAAAAGGGATCCCAAGATTTTTCGTACGTAGGCAGGATCTTGCTCGAGCTCGGTATAAGGTCGACCTTATTCTAGCCTGCGAGAGACCAAAACGAGGACAATAATTTAGATTCCGATTTGCAAACGACAACCAAAATTTACACCTGGAATAAAACTCGTTTTACACAAATATTAACTGAAGACACCTCTTATAATCAGTTAATCATCCCGACACATTGAATGAAGGAATTCATTATTCCAATTCAAACGTCATTATAGTGGAAATATTGATGTTTGTAGCAAATAAAAGAGTGCATCTTTGAAGCAAAAGGAACTCACGTGTTTGATATTTGTCTTGGTATACAAATTGGTCACGTACCTGGCTTAATAAAGTCCGCTGGGATTGCAGAATGACTCGCAATTGCGCGCTACGTTTCTAGCTAATTTTTCCAAGAATCTGTGAACCGATTAAATATTTCCCTCGTATACTGTCTATTCAACTCCAAACTTGGAAAGCGGCTTCACTTTTTTCTAGATGGCAAAATATCGTCAATTTGAAAATCGTTGACTATCCGAGTGAAATCATTCAAAGGATGTGGAACTCCAAGGAGTGTCATTAACGAAGATGAAGCATACTTTTGAGGGGAAGTTCAGATGAAAGGATTAAACATGATTGCGAGACGTAATCGACTCTCCTAATAAGTCATTGAATGAGAGGTGAAAATCTTCAGTTTACGTCAGTTCCTGATGCTTTGTGAATGTTGAAGAAAAATAGAGCCTTCTAAACCTTCAGTGGTGACTTAGGTATGCCAGGACCACAAATGAAAGCACAAAAATCGTCGTAAAAAATGAATTATGGTGATGACGTCTCGCGGAAAAAAGGAACAATAGAAATGAGATGGGAGAACGTTCCAAGCAGTGTCACAGAGGGCCTTAAGGAGTCTTCTCGCAGCGTGGGCGTACAGACAGAGATACACCAATGGGACCAACTGTGAGAAGATCGCCAGGTTCACCAACAACGGGTTCCTTGAACGAAGGAATAGACTATAGAGGGTGTGTGACGTCGCTAACCACTCCGAGAAACGGAACACCTGAGTCTTCTCTTTCTGTGTCCGCCAAGTCTGCCACTCGATTGTCGTTGGACCTTTTTGTTTTCCTTTTTCCTTCTTGGATCTCTTGACTTTTCTTCTTCTGCATCTTCCTTGTCCTTTTCTATCCATACCACCGAGGAAGGATCTCTCTGCATTAACTCACCCACGTGGGACGCGCATTTCCGAACTCTCTCGTCATCGACCTTTTCAGCATCAGCCGCCTTTCATGTTGTAAGCACTGGCTGCAACAAGGTCGCAACATTAGGAAAATTTTCAATTACTAGAAAAATCTTCTACTGGAAGATGCTCCTTATCTGATACTCTCTTTGCAATAGTTTTGATCAGTTCCAACAGAGAGATTTCGTTTCTAAATAAGACAACCAATGTTGGAAGGCATTCCTTTCTCCATAGAAATTTTTTGCTGAGATTGTAGTTGTCAAAACTTTAATCTACTATCAATTCAAGTTATTTTCTTTTCTATCTTGTGTTTAACTGTTCAAATTGATTTATTCAAATACGGAAGAGCAGTTTCCATGTCATGGATTATCCCGCCTACTGTAAAAGATTAACCTTCGAGTTTGTTTGTAGGCTACCGGATCAGTGTCGCATAGATAGAGGGGATTGGACAATAAATTAATGTAATTAATGTGTTAGCTGCTGCAAGAACCTGTCACAACCAACATAATGATTATGTACCTTCTTATGCAACATTGATTATTTTGGTATTCGTCCTCTTATAAGAATCCAGATGACGACGTAGATTAAGATCGTCGTCTTTTTCTAAGCGTCTCCTGACACCTTTACGATCTGCTCGTGCAGCAATTATGGCCAACAAGTTTATCTCCACCGAATTACTAATTCCACATTTTACATGCATGCCCACCGCAGGTTCAGACTCAATTCGTCTACCTGAGATCGAGAGATTTCTCGTTAACTTAACCACGTAATAAAAGAGTGTATTAAGTCTAGTAAAAGAACACACACATCGTTGATTATACGTTCATCGCTCAGGCGATCAGTTGATATTTCAATTTGCATATAATCTACATGGCGCGGGCGCTTTAAAAACTTCTTGCCCTTCACATGTTTAATATTTGAGGCTCGTTTGCATTAAGCTGTATAGTAGTATCCTAATTTGTTGTCGAAGTGTATCTTTGACAGAGAGACATTTTTCAAAAGTTCAATAATTTTTTTCATTTTTCATTTCAGCTTCCTCTGGTCAGTAATTTTTATGCACATCTGAATTCAAGAATTCAGAAGGACCTGGAAGAAATCAAGGAGACTTTACAAAAACTCCAAGAGAATTTGAATGAGTTTATGGTACGCTCAAGATACTTTGAGGGAATCCAGAAGAATTCGAAAAAGATTTTTATGGAATTTGAGAAAATTTTGAAGAATCAGAACATTTATTACGTGTAGCAGATATCAGTTTGGTCCTTAAAATTCAAGAATTTAACTGATAATATCTGAACTGTATTCTCATTAACTTTCAAGGATTTACGGGGATTAAAAGAAATCCACAAAAATAGGAGAGGATGGGATGCCTTTTGAGAAAACTTCGAGGGAATTAAAAATACTTTGAGGTGGATTCAGAAGAACTCAATTTAATTCATTAGGAGCTATATATTTAAAGTCAATGCAGAAGATTTAAGATGAGTTAATACGTGAAGCAGGCGGTATACTTTAGGCCTTTGGATTCAAGTGTTCATTTTCGTATGCAGTTCAGTTCACTCCATTCGTACGAAAGAATACCACGGAGTTTGAAATAATTCGGAAGAATACCAAAGAATTCAAATTGAGATCTGTAGCAGGATTTATCAAGTATTTAGGGTTCAAGAATTTGCTCGTATTCGAATAATTTATTTAATTTATTTAGAAAAATACAGGGGCATAGAACGATTATTATGATTGTAATTCCCAATTAGACTTGTCAGCGGAAAAATGGGAAACTGGCGCGATCGCCTTTCCCCCAGCTATATTGTTTGAATTTAAATGGAATGCCCGAATTCCATTATTCCTTAAAAGTAAATTCACATTTCTGAAATGTTAAAGCCATATAAACATCTGCTTTTGTAATAATGAATTGATTAGTTTCTCACTGTGTGATTAAAGCAATAAAAGTTTAAATTAATTATAACAACATCTGGTCTGTCTTCTCACTTTTATATTTATGTTTATACTATGATTATTTATGCCTCATTTTGTCAAATACAACTTCACTAGTAAAATACCAACATGCGACGAAGTGAATTTACGAAAAAGAAAAGAAAAATTGTAGATTATTTTCAAAAACCGTTGAGTTAAACGGATTACATGTAAAGATATTTCGAAGGTCATCAATTCAAGATTAATACAAATGAATTCACGGCGCATTAGAAAAACTTCAAGGGAAATAGAAAGGATTCGAATATTTTAAGTAAATTTGTGTGATTTTAAATGAGTTGGAAAGGATGTAAATGCAAAATCCACTCGTATTCCAATAAATTTATTTCATTGATTCAAAATGATTCTTTGGGATTCGAAAGAATTAAAAATAATACAAATGATTTCAAGGTGTATTAAGAAAACTTTGACGGAACGATGAAGAGGTCAAGAATTTAAAGTGAATTTGGAAGACTTCAAATGTAACAAGCGTCACTCTAGTCCTTCAAGTTCAAGAAGTGACACATTTTTTAATGAATTAGTTTATTTTATTCACAAGAATTCATTCGAATTTGGAAAAATCCAAAATAATAAAAAGGAACTCAAGGTGGGATTAGAAAACGTCTAGGGAATATGAAAATCAGAAGAATATAAACAAAGAAGTGCATAAAATTCATGATTGTTCAAGTCATATTTAATATCAGTAACTGGTGTAACTTTGGTACTTAGGGTCAAAGAATTTACTCTCATTCCAATGAATTCATTTCATTTATTCAAAAGAGTGCAATAAGATCTAAAATAATTCAAGAGACTACAAATTAATTCAAGTTGTATCAAGGAAATTTCAGTAATTTAAGATTCTACAAGGTGCGTTTGAAATACTTAGAGAACATCTAACAAAATACAAATATTTTTAATGAATTTGCAAGATTTTGAATGATTCTGAGAGAATATGAATGCAAAAATGCAGGAAAACACGGTATATTCTTTATTACGTGTAGCAAGTTTCATTTTAGTCCTCAGAATTCAAAAATTGACTTCCCAGTAGGAACGAAATTTTAAGACGTTTCTAGAACGTCCTAAAAACGCTTTTAGGACGTAGAGTTTAAAAGACGTTTCTAGAATGTCCAAAACAACAGGCAGGCAAAAAAAACGTCCAATGTTCAAAATACATCTTGAAAACTTCTACGGAACATTGTATGTTTCTAGGACGTTATTTGGCCTGACTTAGGACATTTTGAGAACGCCCTAAAAACGTCTATGGACATTCGTGCCCACTGGGTTGTATGCTCCTGAATTTATATAATTTATTCAAATAAATTTAGTGGAATTCGAACGAATTCTCAGAAGTAACTCATAAATTGCCCCACTTAGTTTAAAAACTGAAACTTGATCAATTAGGTACAGAGCCGGATTTGGGAAAAAGATTATCATTCTCAGAGACCGTATCTTCATCACTATTTTTTTTCTTTTTTCTTCTTTCTTTTCTTCGGTACAAAATGTGCCGCCCTTGGAAATTTGCCACCCCGAGGCAATGCCCATGTTGTCCCATAAGTAAATCTACGCCTGATTAGGTAACTACTTAATTGAAATATTGCTAAATTGATTCTAGATATGAAGCCAAAAAATTTGAGTTTGAAGAGTAGCGTCCTCATAGGTTCAATCTGTTTGCTGCTGTCTGTTTGACTTCCGGCCTCCCTGAACCAGCGCCGTATTTAAGTTTAGCGGAACCCTGGGCACTTATAGTGTGGGGCCCCCATTGTAAGGGTTTTAAGATTACAAATCACGCAACACATATTGCATCTTTATTGCACAGATACACAAATAAATATGTTTTCGAAACATAGGTGAAGACTGGTGTCCTCTCGTGTATGCAACTCAACCGATTATTACTCTTTACGAGTTACGCTCACCTCGCAAGGGATTATGGCTTAATAATACAAAAAAAAGATATCCTGATTTTTGGGCAGCAACGGAGGAATCGATATCTGAACATGTGGATAAGAAAAACGCATGGTGTAGATATATCCCTTTGTTGTAAAAAATATGGTATGTTTGTTGAGCGTTCCTGGAATTCTTCCAAGAGTTCTGAATCTAAAAATGCTCACGATTCAAATTTCTATTTTCTTCAAACATCTGTGAAGCAATAAATTTCGATTGTGTTCTTTCATTTTGTGGGTGCCCTCAGCTTGTGAGGGTCTTTTGGGCACGTGCCCTATATAAATCCGCCACTGCCCTGAACAGGTGCTACTTCAAGATGAAGAAGACTGAAAAGAAGGACGAAGGCTCGTACATTTAGCGACCATGTAAACGGAATTCAGTTTACGGCCCAGAGAAATTCTATGCCAGTATCATTGGCGTGTGTTTTACAACCAATTAGACTAACCGTTTCAAGGCGGGACCTTGTAATAATGATTTAATTACTACCTCCAGAAGGGGGATGCCTTGCAACATTGACACTTTTGCCTCTACAATGTGTAGACTACAAAGCACTTTCTGTTTACAAAACAAGATTAGATTATCGATACGCAGACTTCCGTTGCTAAGTCTTGTTGGATAAGAACTCTTTGCCTACTGTAATTGTATCTTTAAAGGGAGTAGTGTCAGTAGAGTATCAAATGGTATCAGATCAAAAAATGAATATCTTGAACAAAAAATGTTTTCTCGGGGTAGAAGAAAATTGGAAGTATGATATTAATTTTAAATGCTAATTTTATTGAAGAAGAAAAGATAAATAAGCGACAAGATGTTGAAATTCCTATGATTTTTTATCCAGATTTTCGTTGTTATTTATCATTGTGGGACGCAAGTAACGACTGTATCTTTTTGACAAAAATAAAAGGATTTGGAGATTTGTTTTTAGGGCTGCACGGATACTCCTCTTTATAACAAGATATGCGTTCTTGTATCCCAAGAAGTAACCGGAGAAGAAGATAAGATGGATAGAGAGCTCGGTCTGCAACGCATATGCTTATATCATGGAAGATGATAGTGATTAACGAATTGTCCCTAACTTTACTTTATCTCTTCTTATCATATGGCATAGGCGACTGAATTCTAAAATCATTTAGTAGATCTTCTCGAAAAACTTTCGCATATTTTTAAACCCTGAATTTTGGTTTGGACACGACGAGTTCAATGAAAACTGCTCACAATTATGCGTGCAAAATTTGAGTGTGGGAGTAAGATAGTTGTGAAGTTAGCCTATGTATATATTTACTGTCTACCATTAGACTTTCCTTCTATGATCTGTATCAAACTATACATCTGACCCGCACTTCATCTTCCTGGCATAAATCCACATTCAAGATCCCAGATTTTTTCATGTGTTATCCTCATTACCTTATCACTAAAGTTTCCTTGGAGAGTGGAACAATAATCGCCTTTCTGGAATAATCTGAAACTTCACCATTCACAGCACACATTTTCATAAATTTACTCAGCCACACAAACCAACATCCGCCACAGCTCTTCAATTTCAGCGGTAATACCATATCGAAATTAGCAGCCTTCAAATTTTTCAAAGTGCCAATCACTAACTTATTGTTAAAAGAACTAATTCCTTTTTCGCGATGTTTAACGGATTTTTTCAACGTATCCTCTTTCATATCACAGTTGTTATTTTCCATAAATTCACTTCAAAACATTTCATCGAAAAAGTCTTGTATATAATCATCCACAATATCCTATCCCATACCATTTCGCTATAGGTCCAGAATCACCATTATTTCCAAGATAATGTCTTATTTCCTTCAAAACCATTTTGTTTTTTCATATTCTCCTACTTTCATTCTACCTATTATTTCTTTGATTAATATTTTTTAGTTTTTGTTCTCATACGTATAATCATTTATCAGTCTAATCCCCTCTTTATCGATAATTGTAAGACCCCCAAATAATCACCTACCTCATTCATGTATGCATATTAGGGTGGTCCAAAAAAAATTTTTTTCGAATTTTTATACAGAGCTTCCGGGAATTTGTTCGAATCCAGAAAAAAAAAACAATTTTTTTTTGTTGAAAAAAAAAATTATTTAGAGGTGGCGCAAGCCCCATGAAATCTAACACGTATTTCTTATAAGAAAAAAAGACGTTTTTGTAAATTTTATTCAGAATTTTCAATATTAGGTGAATCAGGTTCAAAATTCACCATTTCTCTTCAAAATTAGTCACAGACTAATTGAAGTGAGTTAATACTTAATTTTTTGAAACAAAAATAAATGTTCATACAAATTATCATCGCTTATAACCATTTTCTCTTATGTACGTGCCAGAAAGTTGTGTTTTTTTTTAATGTTTAACTTTGCACTGAATGAAATTTGAATGAAATTCAATTAGATAAAATTGATTTAATTGTTGATTAAATAGGATTGTTTTTTATTTAAAATAAAAAAAAATGTTATACATTTAACATCATATTTTTGATTAAAAATTTATATTTTTAGGTCGGAAATTCAACTCTTTGGTTGGAAATTGAACTGCTTTCTTAAAAATTCCAGTTTTGCGTTAGAGACCCATAATTTTAGTAGAAAATTCGAAATGCAAATTTCACTGAATGAATTCAACCTTCCTGTTTTAAACAATTTCTTTTGAACGTTGGGAAAAGAACAAAAATAATTTACTTGAAACAATACAATACTATTAAAAATATGAATATGAAAATATGGTCAACTTTTTAGCACTAATCTAAGAGAAGATAGCCATACACAATAATAATTTGTTTAGGAAATTAGTTGTATCAAATTAAATTAAACATTAACTCACTTCAAGGGAAAAGAAGGCAGAAAGTTAAAAATTTCAAAACCGCAAGTTTCTATCATTAGGCAAAAGAAATATCATAAGCAATGATGAATAATTGTTTATACAATTTTCTTTTTTAACATGAATTAATTATTACTTAATCTAATCGAAAAGTGGGAGAAAGTAAAAAATTTCAGGAAAAACCCGCAACTATGTAGTATTAATCTAGGAGGAGATAGCTATAAACTTTTAAAATTTGTTAAAAGATTTATTTTTGCTAATTTAAATTGAATAATTACTTACTTTGAGTAAAAAGTAGCGAAAAAATTGAAAATTTCAGAAAAAACCGTAACTTTGTAGCATTATTCTAAGAGAATATTGTTATAATTGCTAACAAATTGTTCAAACAATTATTTTTGTTAACTTTAATTGATTATTCCCTTGCTGAAACGTTGTAAATAAGTTGAAAAATTCAGAAAAAACCTTGACTTTCTAACCTTTTCCTAAAAGAAAGTTGCTGAAAACAATAATAAATTGTTTGAACAATGTAAAGAAACATCTAATTATCAGTATAAGGTAGTATTTCATGTATTCGAAACAATCTGCGTTAATAACCGCAAAAAAATTATAATTAGCGCGAAAAACTCGAAAAACAGACTCATGGGGGTGATATTTAAAAAGTAATAGTTTATTCGCATTCTGTGACTAATTATGAAGAGAAATGGTTAATTTCAAACTCTATTCACCTAACATTGAGAATTCTGACTAAAATTGACAAAAACGACTTTCTTTCTTATGGGAAATACGTGTTAAACTTCATAGGGCTTGCGCCACCTCTAAATATATTTTTTCCAAAAAAAAAAATGCACATATTTTTTTATAGCACTGTGTGACTTAAATGCGCATTTAAGTAACGCCTATCCGTGCCTTAAATAGGTTATTACGGCACCGTGCTTATGACCCTCGCTAACGCTCGCTATAAAATGTTGTACGATACTTGAGACTTAAGTGGCCTATTTTGTCACGGCGTGATTATCACCCTCGCTCCGCTCGGGCGCTAACTACACGCCGTGCCAAAATGAGCTTCTTAAGTCACACGTATCGTAATGTACTATTGTGGATTTGAAAAAATTTCCGGGCGTTTTGCATAAAAATCCGAAAAAAGTACAGTGCTCGCGGGACCGCCGAAGGAAGCTTTGCTCTTTCACGTTGAAAGAAAACCATAAATTTGATTTTTATTTCATTAATCGATTGTACAAAAACAGCTATCCCCTCACTTCATGCACAAATGCACGCCAGTAAAAGAAATATTGTAGCAGGAAGTATAAAGTTGATCGCAATTGGAAATTAAAATTTCAAAGAAGTTAAATTATTGAAGTTTGTCAGTTTCAAGTGTTATATGCAGACATGAACTCTCAGACGAATCACTATCAGAACTTTTCGTTATAAATGCCTTTACTCGCGCACAACGTCTAAGTCCGTGTTCAATACACACACGCGGCGCGTTGAGTGTGCGCAGCGCCGTCCCGAGCAAGCGTGGACGAAAGGAAGCCATGTGAGAACGGGAAGCGCAGAGTCTACTACACATATGCTACATCGGCCTCCAGAACGGCAGGGAGAGAAAGAGAGAGAGGGGGGAGATAGCTGCTTGTGTCGTGTGTCACTTTGTGTGTCCATTTTCTCGTGACGGGGTGCTCCCGTTTTCCCCAGTTAGGTCGTCTTGCTCAGAGTATATATGTGACATGCGCCGAAGAAAGGGAGCTTACTTTAAAAAGTGAAATTGTTCAGGGCGAGCAATCAAATTCGTTCTGATACACACGACTTGTGTGAGAGAGCGAAACTAAAAACTAAATTATCAGCAATAATAACGCTCGAAATTCATTCTCGATTTTTCCAATAAAAGGAGCAACACATAAAGGATCAGAAGGTGTAAGAATATCGATTTCGATTTTTCTCGAGTAAGCCCACTT
>WSXT02091224.1:0-11712 GCA_011762715.2 Neuroterus valhalla
GATAGGGACGCGTGGCGGTCTCGGGTAGATGAGGCAATGAACTTTCGAGTTCCAAATGCTGATAAATAATAATAACAGTTTGATATTGCTATATCTGAACTGTTTTTTTCTACTGAAAAACTGACTTCAAATACGTCAATGCGACTCAATCTTTTGAACAGTTTCAAATGTTTAAATTTTGTATCTTAAACGTCAAATAATTCCGTGTGAATCATTTTCAACACTTAACTATTTAATATTCTGAACATACTTCGACTTTTAATCATTTGTCCTCCAAAACTTATTATTTTTAACTGTCTATTTGATTGTCTATTTGAAATTAGTAATTTCTCAATTTAGAAGACTTCCAAATTAGAATGTTTAACTTTTCTTATGTACACTTCATACTATGAGAACATTGCTATTTACTGGGTGGTGATTCGGCGGATGATTTCGAATTCCCGGCTTTTCAGGGTCAAGTTTTTCAATTTTCCCGGTCAACTAGAAGTAACATATTTATATTTGTCGTAAAACGCAAACATTCATTTTTATTAGTCACTTTCATCCTAAATATCCTTTATCGCAACAGATCAAACATTGCAAAATAAATCACTTTTTAAAAGAATACTGAAATTTTTAACAGCAAAAAAATCATTTTTTTCTACAAAAATTGGAACAGTTGTACCAACAATTAAGAAAAATCAATTTACGATAATAAAATAAACTTATTTTCAACAAAATAGTTCATTTTTCAATCAAGAAGATGAATTTCCAAATAAAACGATGAATATTTACCTAGAGTACTTCAATTTTCAACCATGAAGGTGAATATTCAAACGAGAAGATGAATTGTCAAATAGAAAGAATAATTTTCTAAGAAAAAAATACAACGTTTCAACAAAATGGTCAAATTTTGAACTCGAAAAATAATTATTTTCAGCCAAACAATGGAACAGCAATATTTTTAGTGTAAAAAACCAAGAATAAAATTTTTATACTGAAACAAAGAATCTTTAACTGCCAGAGTTGAATTTTCGAACAGATAAATTAACTTATATTTTTACCAAAATGATGAAGAATCAAATAAAATCGTAAATGTTTCACTGAATTAGTTAGATTTTCAACGAGAAAGATTTTTGGATCGAAATAATGCAACGTTAACCAAAAAATTTGGTTTTCAATAAGCAAGTTTCAATTTTGAACAAGAAGTTGATTTTTTAACTAAAAAAGGATTTATTTGCAATAAACAATGTAAAAAAGTTTTCTATCGTAATTCAGATTCGATCAGATCGTAATTCAGAAATAATTCTTCTTCGGAATACTACTTTTACTGTAAAGACTGTTTTAATTACTTTCTTTATTTAAAATTAAGTCAAGTAAATTCCCGGTCATTTCCCCGTTTTTTCCCGGTCAATAAAATTTCCGGTCTTTTCCCGGTTTCCCGGTCAAGTCGCCACCTTGTATTTACAACATCGTTATTTGAAATTCTCCAATTTTTGAAGCTTTGAATTTTAAAATGTTCGAAATTGTATGATTGAATCATAGACAAATTACCTTGAAGCAGTTAACTAATCCGGACATAATTAAAATCACAAATAATATCTTCTTGTAAGCTTTGGAATTTACTAATTTGATACTTTGGCTATGAAAGATCGTTATTCTATTCCTGATACAATCCCAAAATCAATTTTGAAAAATCGTTGCCATGCCCTAGTATTAATTCGAAGGAGAAGTCGGTAGTTTCGGACAGCAGTATTTCTCGAACAGAGTCAATGTAGACATATTCATTAAAGTATAAACTTTTTCTTATTGATTGATAATGTTTTATTGGAGTCTCAAAAAACACTCTCAACTAATAAAGCAAACTTCATATTCGTCGTAATATGTTGGAATCAGGGTGGCGCTGTGGCGATTCAGCGGACGATTTCAAATTCCTGGTCATTTCCCGGTTCCATTTTCCCGGTCAGCTAGAAGTAACATATTCATATTTGTCGCAAAACGCAAACATTGATTTTTATTCATGACAATCATTCTAAACATTCTTTAACACGACAGATCAAATATTGCAAAATGAATCAATTGTGGAAAAAATACTCAAATTTTCAACAAAAAAATATTTTTTTACGTAAATTGGAACAGGTACACTCATTAGTAAAAAAATCAATTCACGATAACAAAAAAAAAACGGATGCACAACTATTAGTTCATTTTTCAATCAAGAAGATGAATATTCAAATGAAAATATAAATATTTAACTAGAGCACTTCAATTTTCAACCATGGAGGTGAATTTTGAAACAAGAAGAATAATTTCAAAATAGAAGGAATTATTCTCCAAGAGAAAATGAAATGTTTCAACGAAATAGTCGAATTTCGAACTCCAAAAATAATTATTCGAAACGAAAAATGGAGCAGTAACATTTTTAGTACAAAAAAAAGAACAATTTCAAACAAAGCAAAAGAGTTTCATACTAAAACGAAGAACCTTCAACTGAAGGAGTTGAGTTTTTAACATATAAATCAACTTTTACTGAAAAAGATAAATTGCAGACGAAAATTTGAATACTCAGATTTTTTAATGAAAAAGATGGATGCTGAACCAAACAAATGAATTTTTGACTGAAACTATGGAATTTTCAATAGGAATAAGTTAAATTTTCAGGTAAAAAAATTACTTATGACAAAAATAAACTAACTTTAAACAAAAAAAACTAACTTTCAACAAGAAAACTATGTATCAACAGAAATGAAATTTATCAAATGAAATTTGTAAATATATAACTGAAGTAGTTGAATTTTAAACCAGAAAGACTAATTTTTAGCTGAAATGATGTAAAATGATGATGAATAGTTCAATTTTTGACAAAAACCTAATTTTCAACCGAAAAATACAATTTTTCAACAAAATGGTTGAAATTTTAACCATGAAAATGAAAATTTTCGAACAAAAATGGAATCCTGACATTTTTGGCTCAAAAAATTAATTATAAACCAAACATAAGAGTTTTCAACTAGATTAATGTTCGACTAAAATGAAATATGTTTTACTGTATAACTCAAATTGTTGACCGTAAAGGAGAATTTTTGAAGAAGAATATTAACTTCCGAAGAAAAAGATAATTTTCTACCAAAGAACCGGCTTTTCAACAAAATATGTGAAGTTTCAACGAAATAATTGAATTTTAAACACCAAAAGACAAATTTTTACCAAATTGTCGAATTGTTAATTGTATAAGATCAATTTCCCACCAAAAATAAAACATTTAAATTTTCAGTTGAAGAAATTGATTTTCAGCCAAACTGATGAATTTCCAGGTATAATAATGAATCCTAAAATGAACAGATGTATTTTAAGCACAAAAATGCAATTTTGACCATAAAGATTAATTTTCTACAAAAAAGAGAAATTTTCCACGAAGTACATAAATCCTCAAAGAAATAGTTTAATTTTCAAATTCGAAAATCAATGTCCAACTAAATACTTGAATTTGTCACCCAAAAAGGATTAATTGATTTTTAACAAATTAGTTACAATTTCAACCAGGGATGAATTTTGAATCGAAATAATGCAACTTTAACATAAAAGTTTAACTCTTAACAAACAGGTTTAAATTTTAAACAAGTAGTTGATCTTCTAATTAGAAAAGCATGAATTTACAATAAACAATTTAAACAAGTTTTCTATCATCATTCAGAAATATTTCTTCTTCGGAATACTACTTTCACTCTAAAAACTGCTTGTGACGAATTGTAAATTGAAGGAACGATTTTTTTTAATCCTCTCTTCTAAATCCGAATTATAATACATTAATTTGAATAGTTCCCGTCCCATGCAGGAAATACACTGTTCCAAGTAAAATCAACTTCTTCCCTAAAACTCCCTGCCCAAAAATAAAAACTATGTTTATTTTCTGCAATTCCCTACCCCAAGTCAGATGAATGAGGAAAAGCAGATAAAACGTGATAAATAAATGTTTTTGAAAAAATGTAGATGATAATTCTTTCTATATGCTTGGGCTACCATCAATTCGATTATCGAATTTAATTCATCTGAAAAAATCTCCCAGATTAACGAATTTGCGAAACGTCTTTCTTAGAATGGAAAAAAAATCCTTCCTCTCATGAAGTATAGATTTATTAAAATATTTTGAGAATCAGATTAACGGAACGTCACATTCTATAAATCGAATGATAATACATGATAATACAATCAAGTAAATTCCCGGTTTTTTTATTAAATTCCTGGTCATTTCCCGGTCAAGTCGCCACCCTGTTGAATATACTTTGTCCAAGAAGTACGTTCCAAACGAATAAAAGAGATATTTTTGCAATACGAGTATGGCTTTCGTTGGCTGCGTGTTTTCGAGTAGCAAGGTAGGTCTTTGTTGGTGGTGGTGTACTTTACCAGACACGGTCGACAAAGTGAACTCTGACTGAGTACGCGCATACGCATTCGTTACGTTAATCTACACGTACTGTTCTTACGGCTGTTCTGCGTGTCACCCGTCCCTTAAAACTACTTAAAAAATGATAACCTACCGTCATGTCATACTCGGTTATGTACGCAGGAATTTCAAGTTGATCTGGAGACATGACTTCGTAAAGATACTCCACACCAGGTAGACTGTGAACTTTCTGCTTTATCGCCGGCGCCATAAACGTTGTGAACCACCAAGTCATCATCTGGAAATATAGAGAACGTTAATTTATTTCAAACCAAGCTATATCTACATTCCTTGTATACGCCTAAAATTACCAGACCGCTATATCGTGTATGCAATATGCGGATTGTTAAGCCAAAAATAGACGTATGTATTCGAGGTGGCGATTCGACGGACGATTTCAAATTTCCGGTCATTTTCCGGTTCTTCACACAAAACGCAAACATTTATTTTTATTCATGACGTTCATTCTGAACATTCTTTAACGGAACGGATCAAACATTGCAAAATAAATCAATTTTGAAAAAAATACTTGAATTTTCAACAAAAAAGTATCATTTTTTTTACGAAAATTGAAACATATGAACACCCATTTGAGGAAAATCATTTCACGATAACAAGAAAAAAAACGGATTTCCACATATTAGTTCATATTTCAATCAAGAAGATGAATATTAAAAAAAAAAAGATAAATATTTAACTGAAGCACGTCAACTTTGAACCGTGAAGGTGAATTCTCAAACAAGAAGATTATTTTCAAATTGAAAGAATCATTTTCTGAGGAAAAATATAATGTTTCAACGAATGAATAGAATAATTGGATACTAGAGTCGAGTTTTAGGCAGATGAATTAACTTTCACTGAAAAAGATCGATTGTCAACGAAGATTTGAATACTCAAATTTTAAAACAGAAAAAACGAATTTCTAACTAAACAAATGAATTTTGAACTACAACTATGGAATTTCCAATTCGGATAAGATCAATTTTCAGTAAAAAAATTACTTATAACAAAAAAAAAAGAAACTTCCAAACAAATCGTTAGATTTTTGAACAAAATGATGAGTTTTCGAATAATATAGTAAATATTCAACTGCAGTTCTTAAATTTTAAACGAGAAATACGAATTTCCATTTGAAATGATGAACCTTCAATTAGGCTGGTTGAATTTTTTAGACAAAATTTTTTCAATCAAAAACCGCAATTTTTCAATAAAATGGTTGAGTTTTGAACAATAAAAATAATACTATCCAAACAGAAATGGAATAGCAACATTTTTGGCTTTACAAATTCATTTTAAACCAACCATAAGAGTTTCCAAATAGGTGAATTTTCGAGGAAAGAAAATATTATCCTTGAAAAAAATTGTACAACAAGAAAATAAACTTCCGAAGAGAAATAAATTAATTCCTACTTGAAAATCGATTTTTCAACAAAATACGCGATTTTCAAAGAAATGAATTAATTTTTTATTCAAAAAGAAAAATTCCTACGAAATTGTTGAATTTTTAGTTGTAGAAATTAATTTTCAACCAAATTGATGAATTTCTAGGTAAAATAAAAATTACATGAATTCTCAAGGAGATAGTTTAATTTTCAAATTCAAAAAACGGATTTCTTTTTAACAAAGTAGTTACACTTTAAACCAGAGATGGATTTTGAATTAAATAGAGCACCTTCAAAGAAAAAATTTAATTTCCAACAAAAGAGTTCAACTTTTAAACAGATAGTTCATTTTCTACCCAAAAAAGGAAGGATTCGCAGTGAATTATGTTAACAAATTTTCTATCATAATTCATAAATATTCCTTCATTGAAATACAATTTTTAATTTCTACATTAAAAACCGCTTGAAGTACGTTCTTGATTTAAAATTAAGATAAAAGGATCGATTATCAAATTGTAGAAAATTCCAAATTGGAAGAAAAAATGTACTCAATACTCAAATTTTAAAATGAAAACAATGGATCTTTAACTAAACAAATTAATTTTTACCTGAAACTATGGAATTTTCTATATGAATAAATTAAATTTTCAGTTGAAAAAATTATGTGTTGCAAAGAAAACTAACTTCCAACAAACAAACAAAACTAACTGTCGAACGAATAACTAAATTTTCACAAAAAATGATGAAGAATGAAATGAAATTGTGAATATTGAACTGAAGTAGTCAAATTTTAAACAAGAAAGACTAATCTTTAACTGAAATGATTATCATTTAACTAGAACAATTCAATTCTTGACAAAAAATTAATTTTCAACCAAAGAATGTAATTTTTCAACAAAATAATTAAAATTTGAACTATAAAAATAAAAATTCTCAAACAAAAATGGAATAGTGGCATTTTTGGCTCAAAAAATTATTTATAAACCAAACATAAGAGTTTTTAACTAGATTAATGTACGACTAAAATGAAAAATGTTTAAATGTATAACTTGAACTGTTAACCGTAGAGAAGAATTTCTGAGGAAGAATATTAAATTCCGAAGGAAAAGATAATTTTCTACAAAAAAAACCGACTTTTCAAAAAAATATGTGAAGTTTCAACAAAATAATGGAATTTTCAATTTCAAAAGATAAATTTCCACCAAATTGTCGAATTTTTAAATAGAAATGATCAATTTTCCACTAAAAAAGAAAAAGTTAAATTTTCAGTAGAAGAAATTGATTTCTAACCAAACTGATGAATATTCAGGTATGATGATTAATTCTCAAATGGCTAGATGTATTTTAAGCAGAAAGAATAATTTTCGACCATAAAGAATAATTTTCTACAAAAAAGGCGAATTTCCAAGAAGTTCATTAATTCTCAAAGAAATTCTTTATTTTCAGATTCAGAAATCAATGTTTAACTTAATACTTGGATTTTTACCAGAATAATATGAATTTATTTTTAACAAAGTAGTTACAATTCCAACCAGAGGTGAATTTTGAATCTAAATAATGCAACTTCAACATAAAAGTTCAGCTCTCAACAACCAAGTTCGAATTTTAAACAAGTAGTTATTTTTTAACAAAAAAAAAATAAATTTGCAACGAACAATGTTCAGAAATATTTTTTCTTCGGAATGATACTTTTACTCTAAAGACTGTTTGAAGAACTTTCTTTATTTAAAATTGAAAAGAGGGGAAATTGTGACGAATTTTGAATTGGAGAAACAATTTTGTGAAAAATTCCCTGTTCCAAGTGAAATTATACTCCCTCACTGAAACTCCCTGCCCTAAAATAAAAACTATAATCATTTCCTGAAATTCCCTGTCCCAAGTCAAATAAATGAGGAGAAGCAGACGAATACATTTTTTCGAGGAAATTTAGATAATAATTCTTTCTGTATGTTTGGGCTTTCTTCAATTTGATTATCAGCTAAAAAAATCTCACAGGGCAACAAATTTGCACAACGTTTTTCTTATAATGGAAAAAAAATTCTTCCCCTCACGAAGTATAGATGTATTTAAATATTTTGAAAATCAGAGTGAAGCAGAGTTATATTCTTTAAATAAAGGATAATATGTCTTTTCGAATCATAAAAAGAAAGCGGTCATTTCTCGTATTTTTTCGGTAGCATTTCCAATAGTCTAGGTTGAGTCGAATAAATTCCCAGTTCTTAAATTAAATTCCCGGTCATTTCCCGATCTTTCCCGGTTTCCCGGTCAAGTCGCGACCCTGATATTACATTTTACGTTCAAATTGATTGATTGCTTATTGATATATAGCAGAATGAATAGTTCGAGAGCACACATATATCAGAAATAACAGTTAAATGCAACCTTCAATTGAGAAGTTTAATCGATAACTCTATATTCGTAACCTTTTCCGTTAATTAAAGATGTGAGTCAATACTACATAAGAATTTTTTTCATGTAGAGAATTTTCATAAAATGCATATAAATTACTTGTTCGGTTTGTTCGTCCTTCGCTTTTGAATTAATTATGGATTATGAAATATAAACTCAAGACCCGAGACACTTGACAGCAATGAGGAAGTGATCGAGAGGAAGGAGTAATTAGGTTGCAAAAAAACTTATGTGATTTCGAAAGTGCATCTCGCTTACTCAGCACTTTAGTTTGACAGGAATCCACCAAACTTGGTGACAAGTCGCTCATTAGTTGTGAGAAAATCAATTATGTAATTAATAAAAATCCTCCAAAGTAAAAAAAATGATATCTTGTTGGCATCGCATCTTTTCTTAATGAAAAGAACTCCCAACTAACGTAATTTAAAACCTTAGAGATATATCAAGTCTTGGGCTTTGTGCAAACTATATTCGCAAATCGCTTCGAAGGTTAAAGAGATGGAAAACCAGCTGAAATTGTATACAATTCTGTAACTGGTACTAACAAGTTACTAGGTGTAGACAAGTCGTTACGGAATCTGAACGACAAATAACAAGCCACAAGAAGCCCAAACTTAGATTGTTGAGTGTACGGAACATGTTTTGGAATGAAATTCATTCTATTATTATGTTGTATTTTGAGTACAAACCTTAGTCCAGAAGGTGGGATGCACAATATAGAAGTGCTTCAAGTTCTTCTTGTACCTAAAAACGAATTTTAAATTAATATTGCTATTCTGTATTTATATGCTGCATAGGTATATATAAGGTTCGAAGATTGCGTAACGATTTCCTTTCTTGCTCTTTTTCTTTGATTGGATCATCATTGTAAAATAGTTTAGTTTCGAATTTTAGAGATATAAAATCTTTCATTGCATGTTTTCAAATTCGCTCGCTTTGAATTTCGTAGATGAAACCTACAAAATCATTTTATGTTACGTAACGTTTGAACTTATCCAGAAGTTCTTCCGGAGACTAACTTCATCTAAAGTTCGTAGTATTACGTTATTCATTCCAAGCAATAATCAATACATAATTTAGATGGTTTCTTTATTTGAACTATACACAGGGTGGCGATTCGGCGAAAGATTTCAAATTCCCGGTCATTCCTCGGTCAAGTTTTTTAATTTTCCCGGTCATCCAGGAGTAACATATTTGTATTTGTCGTAAAACGCTAACATTTATTTTTATTCAAATCGAAACATTCTTTAACACGACAGATCAAACATTGCAAAATAAATCAATTTTGAAAAGAAAAATCTAATTTTTCTACAAAAAAATATCATTTTTTTTACAAAAATTGAAACATTTAAACTTACAATTGAAAAAAATTAATTTACGATAACAAAAAAAAAAACAACAGACTTCCAACAAAATAGTTCATTTTTCAACCAATGTGATGAGTTTCCAAATAACATTGTGAATCTTTAATCAGAACAGTTGAATTTCAAAACAAGAAGATGAATTTTTCAACTAAAAAGATCAATATTTGACTGGACAACTTTAATTTTTAACAATGAAGGAGAATATTCCAACAAGAGGATTAATTTGCAAATAGAAAGAATCATTTTCTAAGAAAGACATAATGTTTTAACAAAATATTAGAATTTCAAAGTCAAAAAATAATTATTTCCAACCAAAAATGCAACAATAACATGCTAAGTTTAAAAATCCAATTTTAAAACAAGCATAAGTGTTTTTTGTACCTAAGAAAAGAATTTTTAGCTGAAGGAGTTGAGTTTTCAAACAGATAAATTTACTTTTACTGAGAAGATAAATCGTAAACGAAAATGGTATTACTGAAAATTTGAATTGAAAAAAATTGATGTTTAACTGAACAAATAGATTTTTTACGGAAACTGTGAAATTTTCAATTGAAATAAGTTACATCTCCAGTTGAAAAAAATTTCTTATAACAAAAAAAAAAAACTTACTTTCAAACAAATTATTACATTCTTACACAAAATGATAAGGAATCAAATGAAATTGTGAATGTTCAACTGAAGTAGTTGAATTTCAAACCAGAAAGACGAATGTTTATCTGCAATGATGAACATTTAATTAGAATAGTTCAATTTTTGATAAAAAATACAATTTTAAAACAGAAAGGTTAAAATTTTAACCAGAAAAATAAACATTTTCAAACAAAAATGGAATAGTGACATTTTCGACTGAAAAAAATAATTTTAAACCAAACACCAGAGTTTTTATCTAGATGCATGTTCGACTAGAATGGAAAATGTTTGACTGCATAACTTGAATAGTTAAACGTAAAGAATAATTTATAAATAGAAAGGATCATTTTTTAAGAAAAAAGATGATAATTTAACAAAGTAGTCGAATTTCAAAATCGAAAAATAATTATTTTCAACCGAAAATGGAACAGTATCATTTTTAGCTTGAACAAAACAATTTTTAACTAAGCATAGGTCTTTTATACTAAAAAAAAGAATCTTCAACTGAAGGAGTTGAGTTTTCAAACAGATAAATAACTTTTACTGAAAAAGATTATCAAACGAAAATTTGATTACTCATATTTTAAATTGAGAAAAAATAAATGTTTAACTAGAAAAATAGATTTTCAGAAGAAAACTTTGAAATTTCCAGTTGGGATTATTACATTTATACACAAAATGATGAAGATTCAAATGAAACTTTAAATGTTCAACTGAATTAGTTGAATTTTAAACCAGAAAGAAGAATGTTTAACTGAAATTATGAACATTTGACTAAAATAGTTCAATTTGTGACAAAAAATTGATTTTCAACGAAAAAATACAGCTTTTCAAAGAATGGTTGAAATTCGAACCATAAAAAAAAATTATTATATATTTCTAATATTCAGTGTCACTATTTTAATATTTTTAACATTAATATTTCATCTTCAGAATACTACTTCTACTCTAAATACTGCTGCTTGAAGTACTCTCTTCATTTAAAATTAGGAAGAGGGAACTTTAAAATTGTAACGAATTTTGAATTGGAGGAACGATTTAAAAAAATTCTTCTTTATAAATATTTTCTGAAGTTCCCTGTCCCAAGTCAGATAAATGAGACAAAGCAAATAAAACGTGATAAATACATTTTTTGAAAAAATGAAGGTAATAATTCTTTCTGTAGGTTCGAGCTATCATCGATTTGATTATCAAGTTTGTGTCAGCTAAAAAAATCTCACAGAGAATCAAAATTTGCAAAATGTTTTTCTTATAATGAAAAAAAAAATGAAAATTCTTCCTCTCATGAAATATAGATATATTAAAATATTTTGAGAATCAGTTCAGAGGAACGTTGCATTCTTTAAATCAAATGATAAGATCTCTTTTTGATTCATAAAAAGAATCAAAAAAATCTGCCCGCTTCGCGGGCACATTCTCATCGCGCCCTCCGCGCGCAGCTCGCTTCGCTCGCAAGTTTGAGCGCGCCTAGGGCGCGCGTCTTTCGGATCTCGCGCTTCGCGCT
>WSXT02091235.1:0-26000 GCA_011762715.2 Neuroterus valhalla
TATGTATTTATGCATTTATATTTCTTTTTTGTGAGAAACTCACCTTTTGTCAGATAACAAATTTTTCATCTCCGAAATTAAAATGTTCTTGTTGAACGTACGTCTTTCACAAATAGAAGTACATTTTTAGGTGAAAATTTATCTTGCACGTGAAAACTCATGTTCCTGTTTGAATTTTATTTGTTCATGATTAACTCTTTATTTTGGTTTTAATTCTAATTTACCTGTTATGCATTCTTCTTTTAGCATTCAAAATTTATCTTTTCGTAGAAAAAAAAAATTTTTGGTTGAAAATTCATTTTTACGGTTAGGAATTATTTCTCATTTATTGAGAAGTCTACCATCCTATTCTCGATCCTGCATTTATTCTTTTTGGTATAAAATTGTACTGTTTGGTTGAGAAGCAATCTTTTACGATTGAGACTATAATTTTCGTTTGAACATTTGTATTTTTGTATAGAAAATAAAAAAAAGAAAACTTTTTTTCATTTACAAAGGAAGTTAAGGGCATGTTCATAATTTGAAAAATGTGAATATTCTGTTGATATTTTTGAAAATGGTTCAAATTATAGAAGGGCATTAATAACATATGATAATTAGTAACGTGATAGACTCTCACATGCCCTAGAGTAATCTTCTGAAATATTACCAGTATTGAACAAACTGAGCCTACTTACTAAAACTTCATATCCTCTTTCCCAAAAAATGTGCTTTTTTCATTGTTGATAAGTTTTAAGATCAATATCCTCATGACTGAATTTTAACTCCATCTAAGAAAAAGATTTTCAAAACATAGTTTCAGTGGTCGGAAAATTTATGTATAGGGAACGGAGTTTTAATTCCGTGTATCGAGTGCAATAAAATCGCTTTTAATCGACTTTAAAAGACTCTCCGTCGAGGGTAAGGTTATGTATCGGCCATAAATTTGTTAGCGGAGGCGTGTGAGCTGTGCAGCTCGTTTCAACTCAGAGAGTAACAGGGGTGCGTAATGTGTATTGCTCTCTTTTCCCTCCTCAGCTTTTATCCGACCTCTATCACTCCCGCAGCCCTCCCATGTGCGTACCCGACATTCCGGGCATCGATAAAATAATAAGTGCATTATTAACCCGGCTTAGATCCATGTAGGGTTGTTGCGGCAGTAATGTAATGTGTGCCGGCATGCGAGGCAATCACACGGATACCATCTCTTGTAAACGCGTACAGGTCACGAAAATACTTCCTTCCAGTAACCAGGATTCGGAAAAATTGTTGGGAAGATATGAAAAATCCATTCTCCGGGATAAAATATAAACAGAGTACGATGGTTTGCCTTTCCACGTTAGTAAACATGGTGTGCGATGCGGCGGCAACAAGTCGTTGTCAGTACTCCTTCGTAGTTTATATAAGAAACGATGGTAGTTGTGAGTGGTAGTAAGTTTTGGTTTTGGCCAACTTCTAAAATCTTGCTCAATCCCGCGAGGAAGACTTTTCAAGCGCTAACGCCTCAGTTAGCTTTCTATTGTTTATATTTTTGGTTAAGTATCATCAAGTCGATCGTGTGCGTCGGCATCCTATCGTTAGGACGCCTCGAGATGGTAGTTTTTGGATTTTTGACCAGTGATATTCCAGAAGATGAGAGATGGAAAAGAAGTTGTCGATAGTCTGGTCTTTTGAAATACAAGCTCTTTATTGGAGCACGAAAGAAAAACGTTTCATCTGCATCGCGCAGACCTCTTCAGTTGATCTAATGTTCAAATCAATCGGTCATGCATATATTATTCGAAGATATATACATGTTTATCCTTTGTTCCTTCAAACTGTACAACTTGTAACCCATAAAGTACAGAAAAACTGATGAGATCCACGTATTGATCATATCAATACATTGGATGAGGGCATCTGAGGATTGGAGGAAAGAGAAAATAAAAAATGTGGCGAAGGATGGAGAAGTTACATTTCTGTCTCCTCGAAGACTCTACGCTTGACAAAAGACAATTATTTCTGAATTACTTCCCAATCCCATCTCTTCAAAACTTCAGGGACTCTCCAAAACCCACAAGAAAAAAAACATTATACTCACTGAACGCCAGCGCAATAAACTCACCAACTCACCCACTAGCACGCTTTATCTTCGAAGGAATCCCCGAAACAACCCATTGAGACCATAGAGATATTAAGCCAGCTTGGATACGCTTGTGCGTAGAGAAAGGAAGAGAATCAGAGGTCTCAAGCAGTCACCCCACCCTCTGGCAATCTGCCTCTTTCTCTCTCCGTGAAGTTGAGCGGACGGTTCCGCTTACAGAGCGACCTATGACTTGTCGCCTCTACATGTAATATCTATATGATTGAGACACCTTCTCATCTGATGCCGTTTGCACCACCACAATCCAGAGCTAGATTCAAACACATCGGAGTCCCCAAGTCCATCTGGCACTTACTTATTCATCTCATCGTGTTTAGAAATGCGTGGAAAAATTTTCTACAGAATTTCTTTTTCGAGCTTGGGCAGAGGAAAGGAAAAATTGGTGTATATTAGGGGTGCAATTCCTCTCCGCCTTATTCTTAGGATTTCACAGTCGTCGACTTTCGGAGATGACCATTTCCCAAAGCTCAGTTTATTCACTTGAAACTAAGTGGATCGTAAAAAATGAATCAAGAAACTCATAACTAAAGCAAATATGCCATCAGACTCCCAAACTGGTTGAATGTGGAATTTTGTGAAGGTAGACGATCTTTCTGATCATCTTGCAGAGTTTATCATCGCTCTAATGACAAGACATTTCTTGAAAGCTGAAGGGAAGATGCATGTCGTTTACCAATGCCGCACACAAATAGAACATTTTTAAGCTGACAACTCAAAGTTTGCGCACCTACTGCCTCTTGAGACATTCTTTGGCCTATAAAAAGCATCTTCACGTTACCTCTTGAATAGCTTCTTCTTTGTTGATACTGTTTCATAGTGGAGGCTGCATATACCTCTAGTTCCTCACAAAAGTTAGGTAGCCCTTGACACTGCTCATACAATTCAGGCCTTGACGTCTTTCCGAAATCTTATTGTTACTGTCGAATCACTCAGTAAGGATCTCAAAATCTTTTTTGTACCTTGTATTCAGCTGTACAAACGTCTCCAATTTGAAAAAGGTACCTAAATAAAATTATTGAATCTTCTGCAAGATGAATAAAGAGCGTTTAGAATTACCTAGTTCATCTACTAAAAGCCAGGCGACAAAAATTCACCGTCTATGGATTGACCAACAGTCATTGCTTCTATTTCGAAAAGTTTTTCAACTCTAACCTCAAAACCACGGTCTCTTCTTGTGACCATTTCAGGCTGCGAGGTAGATACGAATGTTTTGGTAATTGCGTGAAGATGAATTCAAAGCCTCTTGTACAATCTCAAACAAAGTTATCGCTAGTAATTCATTCCACTCCCAAAACACCCTCTGTATGTCGCCTCCACGAATCCCTATCGCCTCAGTTTATTAGCCAGCCTCAGATATATAGTTCAATTTGCTTGAGCCTGCTGACGCTGATGTGATGACGTCTGCATCAAGGTTGCTTCTTTCTAGTTGGTTTAAGGAGGGAAATAGGTTGAGACGCTTCAAAAAATCGGATTTTTTCTATGCTATAAATTGTTAGTAAAACTATCGAAGGATACTTTCCCAAAGTTTCAATGGAAAATTTCAATTCGTTCCGGTGATATAATCGTCTTTATGTGGATGTCTCCCCGTACGTGTTGGACCGTACGTGTCGGACCGTACGGTACGTAAAGTCGAATGGTCATGAAATACAAGCTAAAAATGAAATTTTTCAACAAGAAAAAGTATAAATATATGGTGCTGGAATTGCTAATTAACCAGTAAGTGATTGAAATAATGTTATTACTGTCTCGACAATCTTTCTTCAAACGCGTTTTTCTCGAAACCACATTTTTGAGATTTGTGTACACTCTAGCTCAAAAAGTTTTGGATCAATCATTCTCATACTTAGCAGACACTTTTTTTACATCATAACCTTCTATTTGAACCTAAATTCGTAGTTCTTTAATTGTTTTGAGTATTTTTTAAGCGCAAGAAAGGTATAAAAAAGCGTCCAAAAATAAATGTCTCCTGTTTACATACCCATAAAAATTGAATTTCAAATTTTCCTTTCTGGAATAAGGTTCAAATAGAAACTATATATGTGCCGAAGTTAAATTTTGAACCTTATCGATTTTGGATCAAAACTGTGGCCTACAGAATGTACACAAGCACTGTGTTCGAATCGTGACGCTTTATGAGCAGCAGCCGAAATCTTCCATGTTTATCAATAAACAAATTTCACAATTCCTTCTTGAATATATGATTAAAATGTCCACAAAGTATAAATAAATTACATTCATTCCTTCAATGCCAAAAAAAATCACGAAAACCGTTTAAAAAACTTCTTCCTAAACCTTTTTTCCCCCTAAATGAAATTCTTTGTTCAAGAAGTGTATCTGTTGCTCGTTCGCCATATCTCGATTTTTCTCGTCGGCAAGCCCTTGTGGTTTAAATTATCGGTAAGTTTTTTTGTTGAACTCTTGGATCCAAAATAAGGCTTGGAGTCACAAGAGATCCTCCTTCGTTTACAATTTATCTTCAACAAAAAAGGCCTGATTATCTGCCAGAGACTCGAGAGTGCTGTCGAAACTGAGTAGTGTAACTCTGTAGTAAGCGACCCCTGAATCTGAAAGTATTTTCAACTGACTTACAGAGTTGAGTTCCATTTTCTCAAGGAAATAAAGCATTGCTGAGCTTATACCCAAAAATGCAGAACCTGCTAAGCGTTGTTTGTCCTAAAATGTTTGCCGCATTCTTAAGCAACGTCGTCGATAGGAAATTTTACTTCTGGCTTTAACCATGGTGGATGAAGCAAACAGTTGCCTTTTCTCGCATATCTTTCCAAAGTTTGTCTCTTTCTGCAGGATTTGCTCCAAGTGTGAAGATATTTGTTTTCTTGCTCTTTTCGAACACATTGATGATATTTAATCTAGCTTCAAAAGTAACACAGTCTTGTAGTTGCCACATATGCCTGTAGTTCAATTTGCAGTTTTCCATTATGTCAATTACCTGTCAAGGTAATAGATTCTACAAAAATTAGCGCAGGCGAAGTTCATCTAGGCATGACATCTAAGGCTTTTATCTGGTGTCACTACGCAGATGATATATCCAATCTCAATCCAGGAATCTTCCGCAAATCTCAATAGCTGAGCCATGTAAACAGAATTTTGAGGTTACATATTTCAACAGCTTTCCGACGGAAGAGTTCAAATCAAAACCATTATATGATTTTACAAGCAGACCATTACCTAAACTGTGCTTACTGTTCTTTGCAGGGGTCCAAGCCAGCAACTGGTACCGACCATATATCAAGACGCAGTCAAGGATGGGGAATTTTTCGCGTTCCGCTCTCATACCGTGTCTTTGGAATAAACCCATAAGCTGGTGACGTTAGCATCTATGTAAATCAGTATGTGGCCCTGAGCCACGAGATGCTCATGTCAGAACCACTCCAAAATCTAGACAAACATTGCCAAAATCCAGAAAAAACGAGATTTTAGCACTTTATTCAGCACTGATTCGCTGTAAAGGCGAATTACCAGTTCGGTGGAACACCTTAACTATAGTTACTGAAATCTGAATCCCAAACCAAAATAAAGATCAAATCCAAAGTCGAACCCGAAACTAAATTTTTCCATATATTCCCAGGGAAAGGGTCCCCTAACCTCGAGGTGCGATAGTCAATAAAACCACTTTCCTCAGTTTCCGGGAAGTCAAGGATTTATGCAATCTTGCCAATTTACCAGTCAAGGCCGGTTCTCAATCTTGCTCACAATGTCCCGACAATTTTAAAGTTTATGCCGACCACGAGGCGAGACTCGAACAATTCACAGATAAAAGCACCGAAAAATTAGAATTTTTCCGGAGAATCACAAAAAAAAAATTATTTATGAACATTAATACCGAAACTCCCTGGCACACTCACATTTCGGGACGCGAAACTACCGGAGCACTTAAAACGTGGTCGATCGTTTTGCCGATATTTACTCTCGAGTTACCAATATCAAGAAAACACAAAAACGACCGGCCAGAAGAATTGTTTAAGAACCCCGTCGATTTAGCGGTAATTGCACCCTTTACGTAGATCAGACATTCCTCGAAATTCCAAAATTTAATCCAAATAAGAATTCTATCGTCTTTTGACGTGTGTACGACCAGCTGAGCTTGCTCGTCAAGGCTCGGAATGAGAGTGCCAATACCTCCACCCCGGAGTCTTCAGGTTCGTTGGACCGTTGATTTAAATCGGCCAATGGGAGCACTCCTTCCTTTTGGGTCGTTGCTAGCAGCCAATCGCTGAGTTCGTCCTCTGACGTCGGCCGTCTTGGGAAGCGATATTTAGCGGGAGTTCTAGCGGCAAAACAGGAAAAAGTTTAATAATCCTAAAACCCTATGATTCTGAGTGGATTTCAATTTATTATTGCCCTCCGTCCATTCAGAATCCTCAATTGGCAAGAAACAGGTTAAATTAGATAAATCCTTATTAGAGTCAACCGCTCCATGGCGCCACCTGCCGTTACCGGGGCTTCCGGTAATGGACTTTAGGAATTCATGTGCACGGCTTCGATTGAAGGATTCCTCTTTTACTCTCGATTGTAATCGTAGTCTCCTCTCGCTATCAACATCTCTGCTATTTCCTGCTCGTCTTCTAGGGTAGATAAGGCGAGTTTGTGGTCACGGCATCGGCGGCCAGCGGTCATTTGACAGGCTTTAATGTAATTAAACGCTCCCGTTTCAAAGCCCCAGAGTTCCATAAAACGGTTCACAAACAAAAAAACGGAATAAATGAGTGTTGTGCGATGTATCGAAAGTGCCACCCGGGAGTTTGACCCTCGCTTCGAACCTCCGACGAAGAGAGACAGTCTAAGAACATCTGTCTCAGATTAAAAGAAGGTTCACCCGGAGCGGGCAAGGAGAGCTGTGTCCGGACGTTTGTTTACTTTTATTCAAAACAAAAAAAGAGAGTGCCAGGTAAATTTTTACCCTGTCACACTGCACATATATTCATTTCGCGCTACAGCGCGGTGCATTTTCGTCCATGTGTTGATATAGGTCAAGCCCATAGTCCATGATACCTGATATCATTTCGATGAATGATGAAATTATAGAAATGCTTCAATTCAATTTTCTGTTTGGAATAAGACTTCGCACACAAACTACTGACGCGATGTAGCAACTTTTTCGCACTAACAAAATTGTTTTTTTGAATTTAAAGGACAATCGACTTACCCTAACCTACATCCATGGTCTTATGGGGCAAATGGGAGAAATTCTCAACAAAGACACCGTCCCTACTATACATAACTCTTTTTCGAAAACAGGACAACTTCTAAACAACTCTAAGGACGAGATTGCTCTTATTAGTGATTTGAGATCATATGAAATCCTTCGTTTCTGTGGCAATGTTTGTATTGAAGAAACCAGGGAAGTAGTACACCAACGCATAAAGGAACCTGACGGTACAGTCAGGCTTGATATTATGACACAATCAGCACTAGCTGGGCACCATGTCGAAACAGGACAAAGATTTTTATTTGTCAAAACAAAAGTCATCGCAAAAAACGTACGATTTTTCTACGAGGAGACATGAAACAATCAGAATCTTGAAACACCCTCAAAACATCGATAGGGGCATGAATATAGAACTTCTGAGATTTTGTTTTCCTTCCTCTTGGATTCTCTGCAAAAGACTGTATCAAACAATGAGGTTTGAACAGTCTCTACAGCAGCGCTGTTTGGCCAATCATAGGGATTGTGAAAATATATATAAGAAAAACATGAATAAAACTCCCATTTTAGGTTAGCTCTGAAGAAGTCAACTGCAATATTCACGAATCGCTGGAAATATGTTCTACGCGATTGTAACCGGGAACAACTACTTCTATCATAATCGATCATCTTGAAAGCATTAAATCTACCTTTCTAAGCAGTCCGCCAAAACGGATGTTCCTTGGACGAGATTAAAGCTTGTGGAATTCGAAATGGTAGAAAATAATAGTATATTACATGGCGAGTAGCGCAGATTACTGACGAGTGTGGAGTTGCTGTCCCGAGCGGAGCGAGGGGAAACACCACACGAGTCAGTGATCTCCGCCATTTGCTACTCGCCATGTACGATATTTTTCATAACAAGTGCATCGAAAACTCGAATTTTGACGACTCTTGAGTGATAGCGAAATAAGTAAAATGAGAGTTTTAAGGTTATGGTTGACAACATGTGACAGTGGATTCACCTTCGCCGCTCCAGCTGATTTCTATTCGCCACTAGTGGCGAATAGAAATCTCGGCAGTAATCCGCCATATTCGCAACGCTCAAGAGGCCGAGGAAGTCGAATTTTTGTTGCACGTATTATGAAAAAACACTTTTCCCGACATTCCCGTTCTTGTAAATTACCGTTCATATTTTTTTGACAGAATCTACAAAATCAATCTGAAGCCAGGAAAGTCGATAATTCTGGTGCACAACATAATATTTTCTATATGTCCTAATGCTGAGATAAAATCTGCTAGAAAAAAAGCGTAGACAATTTCTTTAGGAGTAAAATGCGGTCAAAGTCAGATTTTCTAATGTGGAGAACCAAAAATCGGAAACATGATAGCAATTGGCAAAGTTGATAATTTCGAGGTTTGAAGGCTGCTGAATTCGAGCCTGCCATCTTAATTCAAAAACAAGAATAAATATCAAGTTGTCTCATCTGGCAGATTCTGATTTAGCATTGCGAAATCCGCGATGTATGTGGTACATGCACCAAAAAGTACTCTTTTACTTAAGGAATAGCATCGTGATTTAATAAATGAGGGGGAATACAAAAAAGAACTTCGTATATTCTTCGTATCGAATTCCTCCTCTGTTTTTCAAAAAGTTTCTTCAGATTTCAACCTTATTCTGCTTGGTTAAGAGAACAATAAATTTCACAAATATTCGACCAAGATTAGATAAAAATTTCCAAGTATCGCTTATGCATAACAATGTGGATGAATAATATGCATTGAAATTTCCTGTTTTGATTATTTGGAGAACTCTGAGGACTCAAGTGTGAAAAAACATAAATTACGAAATACAAATAATCAACATTGACACTTAAGATAGGGACTGGAATCGAATATGCTAGAATATTTCTAAGAATATAAATCAGTTCAACTCTTATGGACAATTCTCATCAGTCGGTTTCCATTGTCTTACTGAGATGAGGACCGTAATTTGTATCCTATTTTTTACTTTAGTGCTTCTTCCTGATTATATTGGTAAATATAATATTTATGAGAACAAAGTTCTCTTATCTCCACTCTTTAATCATTGAAATTTGACTCTCATTGTGTAAAAGCAGACTTCCAAAATACTGAATTTCACAAAATAAGTCATCTTCCAACATTTAATATTTATTTTTAATATATGTTCCATTGTGGAACGATATGTGAAGCATCTGTGGTAATTAAGGATTCATTTTTTAATAAACAAATCAAGCATAAGAATCATCTAATTTTCAAGATCAGCTGGCTGTCACGAGTTCTTGAATGTGTTAGTACTAAAAATCTTTCGACCAAATAACAATTCACCCTAATCAATTTTTTTCATCAACATTTACCTAAAATTATATTTAACCGAAGAGGCATTTGTCCTGATTCTTATTTTGCAGACTATTGATTTGTAAGTAGTTTGTTTTGTCACCCGGTCTCGGTCAAGTAGCATTTGTTTCCTTACTGATAAAAATGATACATATTGAAACATTTTCGGAAACACTCAAAGAGTGGAGAAATGATATGTTTTCAAGATCGCTGAATCCAAAGTCAAGGATTATTTGATTTTGTGAGGTCACATTTTTTCCATAACCTCTAAAAGAATGAAAGTGCTGAAAGCAGTTTTCAAAATGGATCGTTTGTACGTAGCGTCCAGTACATGAAACTTATGAATGGTTCTTGGAGCATGGTTTCCAGTCTGCAGCGCAGACATATACTCGCTTTGCTTTCTGTGAAAGCTCATAATTGTTCAGAATTTTATCATTTTTAAAGGCTAGAAACAAATTGCTTTGAAATCGAGTCAAATCAACCTGGGAATTGGAATGAGCAGCCACAAAAACGTAGGAAAATGTTGATCTTCTATAAACGACAGGCAGACCCGAAATCATCAAAAGGCTGGGAAGGCTGCAGCCTAGAGCGAAAAATATATATGGTGCGCAGGAAAATGAATAACCTAGAGCGGGAAATTCATTAAAAGTGGTCCTGTTGACTGTTGAAATTGATTTCATAAAATTAAAAGTAATGTATTCCATTTTTAGTTAGGAATTTATCTTTTGTGGTTGGAGATTCAACATCTGCTGAATCAGAATAAAAACTTCCAGAAAGGAAAAATCAATATACAGAGCCAAAAAGATGTACGGGACAATGTACTGCACGCTGCATCAATTTTTCTTTTTTCAAATGAATAATTTAATTAAGAGCATTGTTTCGATAATTATACCATAATAAATTTCCTACTTCCCTTTTTTCTTTGCAGAATTGGGTTGCTGGCCAAGAGTGTTTAAGACAATTGATCGTTATCCTCTACAACTCAATGTTCATCATTACCTATATAAGTTTGCAATTGAAGAAAATCGTCACATACAAAGAGGCTCTTTCAAAGTAGGAGTGAAGAATGGTTTTGTCATCGGAATCATCATATATGATTTTTTGTGTCCACTCTTGGCTCCCAAAGCGGATCTTCCTGATGCCTACGAATTAGTTAAAGTGCGCATAGATGGAAACATTGCTAACGTGACTGTACCACTATCGATTAAGGATCCTCTGAAAAAACTGTTCTTCAGAAAGGGTGGGCGGTACAAAATTCGAATTGCTGAGATACACGAATAATTCGGCTGTAGATGATTCGAATAAAAAATCTTGGTGGCACTGGGTCCGACTGACCTGCTTACGTCTACCATTTTATTACTTTCGATCTTTCTTTGATCTTTAGTGTTGTAGAGGGTTTGAAGAAAAGAAATAGTTGACGTAACTAGATCAAATGACTGCAACGCTACCTAGACCCAATCCTCCTATTGAAAGCAGGAATCTAGGTGGCGCTGCAGTCGATTGTACTGGTTACGCCCTCTATATGACGTCCTTCTCTAACCTATGCTATTGTAGAGAGTTTGGAGGAAAAAAAAGTACACGTGAGCATATTAAAGGACCTGAGCGCCACCTAGACCCAGTTTTTCTATTAGGACCGGAAACTGGGCGTAGAGGGTTAAAAGAGAAAAAAGAAAATGTAACCATTCCATTTGACTGCAGCGCAACATGAACCCAGTTTCCTTATTGGAGCAGAAAACGTGGTGGCGCTGTAGTCAGTTGACCTGGTTAGGTCCTCCATTTTGTTTTTCTATCGTTTTGTGGTCCATGCAATTGTAGAGGGCTAGGATAGAATTAGAAAACCGTGAAAATTCAACCGAAGAGATTAATTTCCAAAAAGATCACCTTTTTACTAAAATGGATGAATTTTTTCTTCGGAAACAGCGTAAATATTCAGCACAATGGAGAAATTATCAAACAAAACGATGGAATCGCAACATAGATGATGAATTTCCAGTAAAAAGCTTCCAAGAGAAGAGTTCAATTTTCAGACGAGTAGTTGAATTTGCAACTAGAAAGATGAATTTTTCCACCGGAAAGTAAATTTTCAACTGCAATGAAAATCCTTCAGAAAAAGAACTAAATTTCTCGAACAAAAGTCTGTTTTCGTATAAGTACTTAAATTTGCAACCAAACAGATGTTTCCGCTCCGAAGAAGATTTATAATCGACCATAAGAGAAAATCGAATTCTCGACAAGATATCTGCATTTTTTATTTGATATGATGAAGCATTAAAGTATTCCGTTAAAAATCGTCTTCTCGTTTACATCTCGTTTAAAATTCGTTTTGTTGTTACGAGTTAGAATACTTATTTGAAAGTTACATTTTCGTTTTTCTGATGATTTATCATTTCAAGTGAAAATTCATCGGTATGGCTGGATATTAAACTATGCTATCAGAAAGTAGTTTCAGAATTTTGTTGTTGAAATAACAATGCTGTGGAAGATTTACTCTTTCGTTATAACTTCATCTCTATGTCTAGAACATTTATTAATTTCAATGAAAAATTCTACAAATTTATCTCATTTTGTGTGGATTTGATCTTTTTTGTTTGTAAATGTTTTTACTTCGTTAAAAAGAATCCATCCTGCTTGAGGATTAAAGTCTGTTGTTGGGAATTCATCAGTTGAGATTTGAATGTTAACAATTTTGAAAGAAAATACAACTTTATGGTTGAAAAATGACTAATGAGGGAAAACCGTCTTCCTCGATTAAGAAGTACAGAATTGTGTATCTTTGATGCCCTTGTATTGCTTCTGAAGAAAATACAATATAATAATATTTATCATGGAATCTTTATTCAATAAAACAATTTTAATTTATTATCGAAATAATGATATGTACAAATTGATTTTTTGAGACTGTATTATACATAAATGTAAACCCAATTTTAATAAATTAAATTTGAACACTTCTTATATTCTGGTTTTCATTATATTTAAGTGATAAATTTTTTGAATATGGATTTCTAACTAAAAAGTTGATTCTTTGATCTCTAATTTTAACTTTTGAACAAAAATGTTCATATCCAACCAATGAAGGTTAGCCTTATCCAAAAATTTTGACAAAGGTCACATGGCCGTGATAATGGATGAAGACTATAATAAAAAAATCGTGGGTTTTCGAAAACAAGAGCATGCTTCCTAAACATAGAACCGAATCCTCTTGCAAGATATTCTATCAATCACATTTAAATCTCTCTTGACTTCATGGATGAGATACAACAAGTTCAAATGCATCATCAAGATATCCTAGGGAGTAGCATTAAGATCTTCAATCTCATCTGCGATAGCCAACATCCCTACAGAACAACTGAAAACTGAAATTTCAAACGCCACGTTGACGACACATTTTTTTTATGCATAGGTGGAAAAAATTCAATAACGCACAAAATCTGGTACATAGCCTAAAAAACATCAGTACAACCAAATTCACCTCATTGGCCTGTCATCCCTACGGATACTTGCCTTTCAAGCTGTTCGTTAGCATACCAAGGTGTACGCATCGTCGTCAGCAGCGCGACAACGTCCTGCATCAGGCTCTTGGCCGCTACACCCAGCACTTCCTGTAAGTTGGTAATTCCGAGTTGGGTTCTCGTCAAAAGAGTAGTAGATACTCTTGTTCAGTACAGCGTCTGCGCGGCGTCAGCGCTCACACAGTGCCATCTAGCTGGTATACTAGCTAATTTTTATACCAGAAGAGCCGTTATGCTTTAGGACGGGTGCAAAACCGATCACTCGCCTCAGTTCCAACCACGATAGTAGCTGCTACTCTCGCCGATCGGAAGGCAGCCTTTGCTTACAAGGGCAGACGGAGTTCGTTTTTTGGGGTACTCGCTATACCGACTGCATGGCGCTACTATCGCGATTATTGAGGTATAGCATCCGCGCCAAAAGTCTTTCAGTGCAGTAACCAGTGTGCTCAGATTGGAAACTGAAGCCAGTGACTACCAGATGCGCGATGTGTGTGAGTGACAGGGCCAGACATGGATCGACGTAGACGTCAAGCCATGTTGCTCACACACAGCGCGCGTGTGTTAGTCACTGGCTTCAATTTCCGATCTGAGCACACTGGCAGTAACTTGCCTTTCTGTCGAGACGGATGCATGCACCTGAAACCGAGTCTTGATCTTCTACGGCGCAGGTCTAGATGCGCCCGTCTCTGGGAGACTCCGCGTCGAGCTCCGGGTAGCCTCTCTTGCCCCTTCGCTTGCGTGGGAGGCAAAATTTATCCTGGTTTCTTTGATTTTCTGAGTCCCCTTGTTGCCGAACTTCTCTTTCTAGCTGGCCTCCTTCACCTCTTGTTACCTCTCATCGAGGTTTCTTTCTTCGCAAGACTCTGTCTTTCATCAAAAGGAACGTTAATAGGATAACGGGACACATCTATTTCTGTCAGGATAGTCTCCAGCTCCTGAACTTTTTTGATCTCTCTTTTTGAAGATCTTCCCACCATACAACTCATTTCACCAGCTCTTTTCCAGAATATAAGACTCCCTTTTGATTCTCACAAGTAGCTAAGAAAGTGAAGAATATGCGAGGCTTATGTCTGAATGCTCTAGGAGGCGACCTGATATTCTGGAGACATTGTTCAAGACAAGACTTGCTGGTGTGAAGATGCTTTTGGTACGGTTGCACACGGCTTGGCTTGGGGTTTTTTCCTTCGGGACTATCCCGAGACCATCGCCCGCGACTGCTTATTCAATTGGGTAACCGTATCCAGCAGAAGCGCTCAGTACAGATCCCTTCATTTGAACTCGAGGACGCGCCCGGTAGGGTTTTCAAACAATCGATTACACCCATCTATTCAGTTCACCATGGAGATTGAAAGAAACGAAAAATCGCCTTCCTTGAATGTACTGGCTAGCACAAAATCTATTCAAACATTAGGATGCGCGAATAAGAAATAGACTAGACTGCCCCATTTAACTTATTAAATCTCTAAATACTTTCACATTCTAACTAGTCCTTGTCAGATTCCAATGATGAATCTCAAACGGTTTCTATCGGATGAATAAGAACATGGAATTTGTTTTTCGCAAAGACTGAAATAAGTATATTGATGGTTCATACCCAATCTCTTGACGACACCCAAAATGAACGTTTCGTGGAAGACCAAAACTCGTTCACGAACGGTTCCCACCTGCCTGCGAAACGACCTTCTACACTGAAAATATCCTATTCGGGCTTGACCAGTTCCAATCGAGCAAATTCCAACATGCTATTGTAAATTGACAGAGACCAAAAGTGGTGTTTGAACGGTTCTTACCAGATTTCCACACGGCGTTCATCATAAAAAATTTATAAATCAGCCCTAGCTTGTTTCTATCCGACAAATAAAACCAGAGAATAAATTCTTCTTGAAACACTTGATTTCGTACCTAATCGTTTTGTGTCCAATTTTCGCACAAAACTTGACATGAGTAAAATTCGCAACTAACCCTAACCGGCTTCTATCAGAATAATTGAAACATAATCGGAAAACCAGGCAACACCCTTGCTGAGTTTCTGGTTGAGACGCGCATGGCTGCCTGACATAAATATCAAAGGTTCTTAGATAGAGCCTGATCGAATCCCGGGAATGAACCAGATCGAAAAGCGGAAACATTTGGGATAGAAATCGGATGAAAATGGAGTACGAGAATATTGTTGTCTTGATAACAAACTGGGTGAGCATCAGACTCGAATATTATATCAAGTCAGATATAGCCCGGTGCAGCTTGGGCCGTTTTGAACCTTCTTCAAACCAGTTCCTTTCAGGGTTCTGTCCGACACTTTACAAAGTTTGAATAAAATTTCTTGTGACTATATGTAAACAGGAGACACAAACTCGGGATTTAGTTTTTGAAATCATCCATCCCCTGCTTAGTCTTTTTCCTCTTTGTTTTCTGTTTTTCTGACATGGGTACCTTATCAGTAGAAACGCAACTATCATAGCCACCAAAGTTGTAGAAGAGAAGCTCAAGCCCTACTGTAACAACCATGTGAGAACCTTTTTGGCGAGGATGATTTATTATCCCTTATTTAATTAATATAATTTATTATTGTCATTATTTATCCGTTTGAAAATAATAACAATGGTTTTTAACTTCTTTTTTGGTCTTCTAGCCTGGTAATTCATCATCAGCTACGGAATGAGTGCAGTGCCTATGAGTTCAAGATGTCGAGAATTTAATTTAATTCAATTTGAATTAGTTTAGGTCCATAAAAGGCCACCCAAATGTAGACGTTATGTATATCTTCTTGGACTATTTGGATTTACTACGGAGTTGAAAATTTTTTATGAGGATCTTTGAGCAGGTACAATATCAAGTGTATGGTATAGTTTCAAGTTTGTCTTGTAACGTAGTTGTTGTGTTGTCTTCTAGTTGATAGATCTAACCCGATGAGAGATAATTGCTAAGAGTGTCTAAAATCTTCGCTTTATTTTTCTCAGACAGTCTCTCACGTTCCTACACTTAACTAAATTAAACTTGTTACCTATCAGAGCAGATATCATTTGCATGCGATCTGATACGGATGTCCCAGGATAAACACGGGAGTTTCCAAATATTACGCTCATGCATGTAGAGCACAAGTCTGAACAAAGAACCTCTTATAATAAGATTGTCAAGAAAGTTTATGCATCTTTACGATCAAACGTTGTCAAATCGGAAGTCAAAAGCAGTATAAAAGGTACCTTCCTTTGTTGGTAATGTTCCCACACATTTGATGACCATAAGCTATTCAATTTAACTAGGGTAGCATTAAGGTTCCAGAATTAAAAAAAATACAGTTCTTGAAACTTACACGCATCAACATAGGGTGGGAGACGCATATTTGTAGAAATGAAAATTTATTTAGATAAGGTTCACTGTCTATCTGAGTCTGACGTAACACTTTCGCAGTTCCCAAGTTTTATCCTTCAGTCTTGCTAGGTATTATGTTTATTCGTCCGTAGTTCTAGATAATTATAACAGAAGCTTGGCCCATCCGGAAGGTCTCTGGAGCAAATCGTGACTCTCTTCAATGATTCCAGCGTACTTGCAACCACCAAAGATGCGTCAATAGCGATGTATCACATGTCAGTTCGTCAGTATCAAACGCATCCTCTCCTGTTAGTAATTCAACATTCGGATACGACTGGCCTTGACAACTTGTGCATGCCAGAGAATTAAACAGTGAAACATTTTTGCAACCACATTTAGCTCTGCATCCCTTTTAAATTTGTAAAAAATTGTGTTTAGCAGTTGTTCCGGCACAGGTGGAAGCAAAGTTTGCATTGGATCTAATGTATTATCGACCAACTTCCAATCCCAATCTTTTGGGTCAAGCTGCCAACGAAGCCACGCTTGAACTTGGTAATGTACCCGACAAAGATGTTGATGAGCAGCTACTGAGTTCGGAAGAAGACAAGCCAGTTGCGCTTGTTTTTTATTCCGAGTGTTGTACGGATCTCCTAAAAAAACTACCTGCTTAGATAACACAGCTCCACAAAAGAAATCGACAAAATGGTTCTCGGGACCAGACCATACTGATTCGCTGATTCCGAATCTGAGGCTCGTTTTACTCCAACAGGTCAGGATTTGTCATAGCCGCATAAAATAACCCTCAAAAACTACCCTCACCAAACTACCAGTAGGCTAACCCTCCTGACTCTCTGAAAAGCGAGTTGAATCGCTTATTTTTTTTAAAGTGGTAGATTTCCATACCAGGAGGGGGCTAACCCACCTACCCTCAACCCACCTTACCCCGTTGAACTTCCTCTACCAAACCACAAGCAAGCTAACATACCTGACACTGGGAACAGCGAGTTTAGTCGCTCATTCCTCTTCAAATAACTAAATTTCAAACCACGACCAGGCTTATCTACATTCCCCGAACACACATCACTCCTCTCTACTACTTATCACTAAAAATAACACCTAACGAACATAAAAATTACCCCCACCACACCACAACTGGGCTTACCTATCGACCCCCTTAACAATCTCACCCTTACCTGATTGCCTCCTAATCCTTAAAAACCTCCCTTACCAATCCAAAAGCAGGCTAACACACCTGACCCCGGGGACCAGCGAGTTAAGGTGCTAATTTCTCTTGAAATAACTGGATTTCAAACCTAGAGCAGGCATATCTACCTTCCCTGAACTCACCTAGCTCCTATCTATCTACTTCTCACACCAAAAAATTACGCCTACCGAACCACCAGCAGGCCTACTCTCCTCACCCTGGGAACAGAAAGTTTATTCGCTTGTTTTTCTTGAAATAATTGATTTCCATACCAGGAAGGGGCTGACCCACCTACCATGAATCCACTTTACCCTCTTAAACTACCCCTACCACCCCTACCAAACCACAAGCAGGCTAACACACCTGACCCTGGGAACAGCAGGTTTAATCGCTCATTTTTATTGAAATAAATCAATTTCAAACCACGAGCAGGCTAATCCACCTTCCTCGAACAAATATAACTCCTATCTATCTACTTCTCACCCCTGAAAATTACCCCTACTGAACCACCAGCAGGCCTACCCTCCTCACCCTGGGAACAGAAAGTTTATTCGCTTCTTTGTCTTGAAATAATTGATTTCCATATCAGAAAGGGGCTGAGCCAACTACCATAAATCCACCTTACTCTGCAAACTACCTCTACCACTCCTACCACTCCTACCACCCCTACCAAACCACAAGCAGGCTAACATACCTGACCCTGGGAACAGCGAGTTCAGTCGCTCATTTTCCTTGAAATAACTAAATTTTAAACCACGAGCAGGCTAATCCACCTTCCTCGAACAAATATAACTCCTATCTACCTACTTCTCACCCCTGAAAATTACCCCTACCGAACCACCAGTAGGCCTACCCTCCTGACCCTGGAAACAGCGAGGTAAAACGCCTATTTTTTTGGTATAATTGAATTCCACACCACAATTGGGCTAACCTTTCGACCTCATAAACCACCTTACCCTTATTTACTTGTCTTTTAACTCTTAGAAAGCTCCCCTACCAAACTACAAACAGGCTGACCCACCTAACCCGGGGAACAGCGAGTTCAGTGGGTCACTTCTCTTGAAAGCGTATCACGTCGCTGTTCCCAGGGTCAGGTGGGTTAGCCTACTGGTGGTTCGCTAGGGGTAACTTTTGGGGGTAAACGGTAGGTAGATAAGAGTTGGGTGGGTGCGGAGAAGGTGTATCAGCCTGCTAGTGGTTTAAAATTCAGTTATTTCAAGAGAAATGAGCGACTCAACCCGCTACTCCCAGGGTCAGGTGTGTAAGCCTAGTTGTGGTTTAGTATGGGTAGCAGGGGTAGTTTCTAGGGGTCAGAGGGATTTATGGTAGGTGGTTTAGCCGCCTCCTGTTATGGAAATCAATTTTTTCAAGAAATATAAGCGATTAAGCTTATTGTTCCCAAGGTCAGGAGGGTAAGCCTACTTGTAGTTTTGTACGGGTAGTTTTTTGGGTCTTTTTTTTAGATTATGACAAATTCTGACGTGATGGAATTAGGTAAACCTTGGATTCGGAATCAGCGACCCGAAAAACATAAGATCAGCATAGTCTGGTTCCGGGAAGCATTTTTTCGATTTTTTTTGTGGATCTGTTTAAGCATCGATTTGCATGTTTTGTTAAAAACACTCAGAATCAAAAACAAGTGCAGTTAGCTTGTCTTCTTGCAACCTTAGTTGCTGCTCAACAACATCTTTTTCGGGTACATTACGAAGTCAAGCGTGGCTTGGTTATCAGCGAGACCCAAAAGATTGGGGTTGGAAGTTGGTCGATAATACATTAGAACCAATTCAAACTTTGCTTCCAACTGCGCAGGAAAAACTGCTAAATACTATTTTCTGCAACTGTAAAAAGGGATTCAGTGCTAAACGTGGTTGCAAAAAGGTTGCTCTGTTTTTTCCCTGGCATGCACGAATTGTCAAGGCCGATCGTGTTATAATGTTGAATTACATACAGCAGAGAATTCGTTCGATACAGACGAACAGACGTGTGATCTATCGCTATTGACGCAATTTACTAAGAGACAGGATGAAGGAGATGAAGAAAAAGAAGGAGGTCAACAACAAGAAGTAATTGAACATTGTAATCGGATGAATACATTTTTCTCCTATTTTCAAACTTCGATCCCTTTTACCAATCCCAATCCTTGCAGTTATCTTATAAGCAATAAAGAAAAATATGATTGAAAACAAAAAAATATCTTATTATGCAATAATTTTCAATTGAACAGAATCACAACAGATATAACAGATCTGTAATATAACAGAACGTTATATTTCAGAAACGGTGGCTCTTAGACAAAAAATTATTCATACCTTTTTTATAGATAATTTTATGATCTACAATTTTTCCGGAGTGATTTTGCGATAAAATTTACCGTTTTGAAGAAAATCACGGAAAACCCATTTTTTTACCTTTGACCTCGAGTTAATTTCTTTCCATGTACCGGAACGACGGGGAGTTTCAGAATGTTATTTTTAATTATGTCTTATCATATTTAATTACATCTTATTCTTTTATCTCATTTGACCGGTGAGGTCTATTGCTTCCTAAGGGAATCTGCATACTGAATCAAATTCTAAATATACAGTTCTTCTCCTGTTGAACCAAATAAATTGCACGTAGGACCTGATAGATATTCAGTAAGGACCTTCATGATATGATCGGTATGCAAAGAACGTTACTGCAGACCAATGTCAACCCAGAAGTATAATCCCTGAATCGTTTCTTTTTTCTTCTCTGATCGCTTTCTCATGTCTTCTTCTCACATGCTCGCTTTATTTCTGTCTAAGTTTGTAGAAGGAAGAATTAGGAATTAACCGATTTTTACCCTCTTATTTTTCCGAAATGTACAAGGTAAAAGTACCGAATCGACCAATCGATTTCAAACTCCTGGAAATTGGAGCTGTGATGGGTTTTCAGTTAGGCTGGGACGAAAGCTGACTCAATATTTTCTCGTTGTCACGATTCAATTGTCCTCATTTTAGTTGCATCACTTTCTCGGGACCGTTAGCATAATCAGTTGAATTATTGAAGGAACTTCTTTCTCGAGAAATGTTTGTTTTATATATTTCTGTGTTTCTGATAAATATGCTGTTTGATTTAGAAGAGAGTAGACAACCCGCGTCGTACAATGGTGAGATCAGTATTGCGTTACAAGGCATACTGATTGTTTATTTTTTAATGAGATTGAGTACACTCATCTACCAAGTATGTCATCTATTATTATTTAAAATAAAGCAAATTCGGGATGAATGCGAAATGATAGAGAACAGATTCAGCAATTTCTTTTATTTATTATGTTATATGCATGTACATCCTTTTTGGTGACTAATATTCAGAAAACCCCAACCTTATAGAGTACCCCAATTGTCTGCAGCCACGTTCCAGATGATTGCGCTCGCATTTGCTCAGCCTAATGGCTAAGGAAGAGGAAAACTGCAGAAAACCTTTTCCAAACGCAGGTTACAGAGATAAGAATTTAGATGTACAGTCTCAATATCCTCCAGAGTCAGCGTTCATTCATTAAGAGGAAATAATAAATTTTACTGAAGTGGGGACATATTATTCCGCTCCCTCAACCTCAAATTTCGCAGCACGGATGTAATCTCGGTTGAAGGGCTTGTAGAACAGATTATTTTCAGGATCATTCCTCTCTAGAAAATTATAAATTCTAGCATATCCGTCTATTATTTGATATTTAACTCTTCCTTCAGGATAAGGTTCACGAGCTCGTCTTTCCTGCGGATATTCAGCAAGTATTGGAAACAATTTAGGTGTCCCGTTTTCCTCCTTAACCAATCCAATAACGTGTGTTTTCTCCGCATTTAGTCCGACAGGGTGATCTCCTGGTAGTATTTGGCTCATCTCATGGTCTGCTTCATTCACTTCGTATAAACTACAAGTCATAATGATTTTTCCCGAACTTCCTCCTCCGCAGCACTTGCCTCCTAATTCTGTAGAAAGGAGTCAAGAGTAGTACATCAATGATTGTATCAAGCATCACATAAATCCAAAAATCCATAGTAAATTATCTAAGAGAAAATGTGGTTGACTGGTTTCATATCAAATTGAGTTTTACGGATTTTTTTGAGGATTAGATATATTGATTCCCTAGGTAAAATAGGAAACATGTATTTTTCGTTTTTTACTGAAATCTTTTTTCATTAAGTAAGGGGTGACTTTTCATGTGGATCCTAAATTGAAAATATTATTATCTTTTAATTGGTATTTTAGATGTTATGAATACATCAGTATAATTACCACCAGGTTCAGGAAAAATCGCCAAGATGAAGAATAGACAAACGATCAGGGACCACATTTCCAAGAGAGAAAAACACAATCAATGAAAAATTCTGATAAGGTGCTATTTAATAAATTTGTATGGAAATTTGTTAGCCTATATATACTCGTCGCTATCTCGTTTGGCCTTCTTAATAATTAGGCAACTTGTTCTAGTTGGCAGAGACATGCGGTAAAAATTCTGTGTATTCGAAGGTTCATGTTTAAGCACAAGATTGTGAAACATTTTAAGGTTGAGTGAAACAATGAGGAAAAAGAATTCTAAATCAATTTAAAAGGAACTAGGTGACACACTTATCATGATCAGTCCCTGCACCACCCCTCTCCTTCATTCTGTGACGAAAACAATCTTTCATCGATGATGATATGCAAATGTAAATAACCGAAAAGGTCTTAATCATATCATCAATCAATATAAATTCATGTGTGAAATAAGAACTCAATGGATACCAAGCACCTTGTTATAGTTTGCGAAGTCATGCAAGAAAAATTTCGTTCATTTGAAGACTCAGAACTTCAAACACAATGTTGTGAAATGTTTCCAAGTTTGATCGAGCAATAACGAAAAATTGATATTATTCCAAAAACAACGCTATCTTACAGTAGGAAGCACACTTTTCACAATCCTCTGCCGCTCAGCTCTCCTTCATTATTCCACGAAAAAAACAAATCTTCATCGATAATAATGTACGCATATTTATTACACATGCAAATTGAAAGGTCATACTTTATTAAACAATAACTATGGAGTCTAGTGTGAAATAAAAGGCCATACCATTATTTTCAGGTTTTCAACTCACAGAAAAAAACATAAAGGGATAAGAATGCTTAACAGAATAGTTTTTTTTATGTTTATTTATGTGATCATACGTGCAATCAGTTATTTGTGCGAATACTTAATGAACTTGTATCATCATCAACTCTCTTATATTGGAAAATTGACTAGAATTTGTGAAATAAATATAAGAAAAATATAAAGATACACAAGTAGGGAGACCGAAAAAGCTGTAAGGATGCCTCAACATTTCGGAGACTTTGCGGCTCTAATTCTGGGAAAAGATCCGAAGTTTTGCCGTTTAATAATAAGGCTTGAAAACAGCAAGTTGGCCAAAGGTGAAGAAGTAAAAACACTTACCTGATGCAGACCCACTTTCCAGGGTTCCAGTCAATACAAGACAACCAAGAGAAAGAATGTTGAAGGCAAGTAAGAGCGGAAGGCTTACTGGCATTTGGATGCAAAGGTCGTGGATATTACGAAGGTGGACTGGGTCATTAGCTCCTTTTATCTCTTCAAGCCACCATGGGCGGATAACGTCTAGTCAGTGCTCTTAGAAAAGGGCATGGGCTGTTTCGTCTTCCTAATGCCGGAACAATATAGGGCTAGTATCACTCGAAAGTAAGAATCATCAGCATAGAAGGACAATAGAGTGAACTCTATAACAAGACCTGAGAAGGAGAGCTACACTGCTGCTAAAGCTTTTAGACCAATAGGTTCAAAGTCGCTTTCCTTGAGGATGTTGGTAAAATTATTTGGAAGGCATATCATGGACGGGATGGTCCGAGCCTCTCCACTGCGTAGGGGGAAGCACGCCATTTAGACGGGCTGCTCTGTTGAAACTGTGCTCCATGCTGTAAATGCAAGATGCAAGATTGGAGAGCCGGCTTGAGCAAGAGGATATGCCAAGAGGCCTCAAGGTGCGGCGTATCAAGCGATCTAGTTAGTTGGATGGGAAGTTTGCTGGATAAGAAGTGTTTAGGAACCAGGTGAGGTAAAGGTTAGGGAAGTATCATCTCAAATATGCCATCGAGGGAGCGCAGTTTTTCACTCATCAGGAGAGTATTGTGGACGACTTGTACATAGTTTTATGGGTCTAACAAGGTCAGCACTACGTATCGTTGAGCTCTGATGTGAAGTTTGAAATTCCCGGTGAATTCAGAAATTACCAGCCTGACAATTTTGGCCAGGGAGAATAAAGTAACAAAGCTCCACGTTCCTGCATCGTGTGGTGTGAGGCTGATGATCACAGATTCGTTCGAGTATTCAGAAGTACTTTAAGATAGTAAACTGAGTTACGAAGGCCATCTAGGAATGAAATGCAGAAGATTCGTCAAGGCATTTTGAGGGGTCAGATGAACTTTGACCTGACATAGGGTCCAGGGCCTTAAATGATCGCTTGGTTTCACTCCGCTATCCTGGAACCAAAATTCTTAAGCGCACAAGTACAAACGATATCGTTTAAGAGGAAGGTGTGACGAGAGGAATGAGGGACTTGGCACGCCCACGGCAACAACGGGATGCGTGTGCAGCGGAGAACCCTCACACTTTAGGATACCGGATGTCGCAGCTCTTTCAATTGGCCTAATAGCGAGAGCAGAGTTATGCATTCAGGGGATTGATGATACGAGGCTCCTTAGTGACATCAGTGCACTCATTCCAGAGTCGTTTTCCTAACCAGGAGTGTATAGAAGCATGAGGTAACTTGTAACTGATTTGGTACACAGATAGGCTCAAAGGAAGAGGAGGATCTGGAGCAGGAATCTACGACATTTAAGGAACGTGAGTACTAGGACTCTGACTTGGACGATATGCCACTACCTTTTAGAATTTAGACAGAGGTCCTGGATGTTTTCTGTTGCGCTGAGACACTGATAGAAAGCAACGGGGCTCCGCTCGTAGGCAGGTCATGTTCTGCTACGATCATCAAATTGAATTAACTGAAGTTGGAAAACCAGATAGAACACAGTGATTGGTTCTTTCTCAGCACTTGTGGGAAAATTATAAACTTATACAATTTAACAAAAGGGGGACAACATTTATTCTCCTAACAAACAGAAACTCATGGAGGCGTTAAACCTCCTCTAAGACCTACCGAAAGTGGTATCAACGACAGAAATTATTATTCCGGGGTGATTGAACCTCTTTACCGCGGACGTAAAAGCGACTTCAGTGAAATGCAGCAATATAAATCAGGGAAGTTAGGAGGGACAAGGTTAGGTATTGTAAAGAATAGTTTCATCCTCCTAAGCCACAAGAAATTGACCACCGTATCTGATAAATTTCTGCTAGGAAAATCAAGCTTCGAATAAGCAACAGTTATTGGAGCAGCCCTCGAGACTCATTTTGTTAGGATAAAACCTAGTGACATTTTCCCGAGGTTTGGTGACTGACGCTACAACGACGCTTATACATCCTTAACTGCTCAGACATGCTGTCTATAGGAGTCTTGCTTATGGTACCTGCTGATAGTCCTAAACCACAGGAAGCGGAAAAAACTCTAACAATCGTTCCCTATTCAAAGAGCTGCGTTCTCGACCCTGGAGAGAATTGCAGTTCACTTTTTCGCAGCTAATCTTAAACTCAAGTTTTAGGTCATGATCTTATATATACATATATATATATATATATATATATATATATATACACTCTGCTACCGTTCGGTTTCAGTTCGATTCCTTTGGCATCGAACTGATGGGCCTATGACAAAGCCACCGAACGCGTCCTCAGGTTGCGGATAGAGGGTCCCTGTGCCGAGGGTTCCTGCTGAATACGGTTACGAAAACGAATGAGCAGTTGCGGACAATTGTACAGGGATGGTCCCAAAGTAAAAACCCCCAAGCTGAGGCGTAATTAACCGTGCTGAAATCTGAATGGCCCCTGGGTGTGGTGTCCTTTACGGTGTCTCCAGAATAACGGGCGACCTTCTGGAGTAAACAGCCTTTCCCTCGCATGCGGGGCTCTGCGAGGGTGGACAAACCCTTCCCTAGCTACTTGTGGGAATAAAAATGGGAAAAAACAACTCAAATCCAATTATTAATGCGGGTCAAAGAACGCGCAGAACACCTGACAATGGTTCGGTCAGTATTGCCGATCGTTCCAGAGTTTGGGGTGCTGAATTAGATGAAAACACGATGACGAACCGGCGAGACAATCGACGTTCTTCATGGTGGGATCAACTCGATAATGACGTGCTTAGTTGCAATGATGCCAGTATTGTCCCTAACCGCAGAGGTTACATGGTGCGCCTGCATACTCTGTGGTGCCAGAAACACCCAGAG
>WSXT02091236.1:0-11712 GCA_011762715.2 Neuroterus valhalla
GATTACGAGACACAAATACCCGAGCGCGAAGCGCGAGTCAAATATATTATCGAGCGCGAAGCGCGAGATCCTACGGATGCGCGCCCTAGGCGCGCTGATGAGAATGTGCCCGCGAAGCGGGCAGATTTTTTTTCATCTTTCCAACGGTTCGAGGTACTTTCGATTTGATTAGACTAGTAAAAATTTTAAGCTCAAAAACAAAACCCGTCTCACAACTAAACCCTCTCCCTAACATATTAAGTTCATGTTTTAATAGCTAGAGTCTTAATGTTAATCGTTCTATAAAGTACTTAGAAAGAGAAAATAAAATAGGCTACGGAACCCATTTTGTTAGGCTTTCCCTTACGGGTGAAACGTGTTCTGCCTAAGCCCTTGACCCCCCAAAAACACAATGTATCGTTAAATTCAAAAAAATCCTTAATTTTTCATTCGATTAGAGCAATGCATCAGAGGTGAAATTTTATAAATATAACCTTCAAGTTAAAAGATATCATGGATGATTCCGTATGATGGAAAAAACTTGCTGGAGAAAAGGTTAGGTATTTCTCGTAAGCTTTATGATTCAAGGGAATTCACGTTTCGTTTTCGAGCAGTTCCCATATTTTCCGGTCTTCCGCCCTCGCTTGTCACGTCTCGCTTAGTTTCACTGGTGCACGACACAATGTAGGAGCAATTCGAGGAGCAAATAGAAATGCGACACATTTCTGATATTACCCTTCCCCTAACTCACTCTTTCTATTTTTCTCACTTCCATATACATATGATATAAATGCCTATTTCACATATCCCTTATATACTTTAAAAATGAGCTTTCGTATCAAAAATAGAGCAACGAACAAGCTATACGAGAAAAGCGTCACGGCACACTATGGATAAGCGCTTCATCACTTCCGGGAGAGAGAATACGATCAATTTTCTGTGGAAACTGCAGAAAAACTTCAAGAAGAAGGATCGCAACGAATACACCGGTGCAGAAATAAGTTTACTTAAGTTGCAGAAAGATTTATTGATGGTGAAATTTTCCAAGATTCAGACCATTTTCTCCCATTGATCTGCTTTTAAACGTGGAAAGTAATAAGGAAAAAAAAGAAATTCAAAGACTAGTTTGTTGTTGATTGCTATAAAATATTCGAGCAATTTGAATAATAGAATTATAAGCATTACGGTTAAACTTTGAAAGTAAATTTTTGGATAACAGTATTTTTTATTTATTTACAATAAAACTGTCACACTTCAGAGACTAACTGATAATTTTTCTAAAAATAAAAGACGTTCTCAAGAATCAAAGATTTCGGGAAAAATTTGTCATGAGTTCTTTTTCGCTACAGGCGTATAACGTTTTTTCGACATTGTATGATCATTTAAACTCCAATTTTGATGGTGAAGAAATAAATTTTGGTCCCTCTAAAAGAGTGCATTGAAGTTGATTTAATCCTCATTTTAAATGAGAAGGTATTGGTTTCATGGGGAAATTGCTTTTCGCGAATTTAAAGAAATCTTCACGTTTTGAGATCCCCTGAGTTAGAAAAAACTATTTTTACGGAGGTGTCTTCCTGTAGTCTGTAATTTGTAGACTCCATAACTTTCAAAAGAATGATCATATTGGATCGTGCTTTGGCACAATTTTTCAAGGCTACAAAAGAGAGGGCGAGTTCGTTAACCAAACATTTTTGACCAATGGTTTTGGTTATATCCATCAAAACAGCTTTTTAGAAAATCAGAAATGCACATTTTCGCTCGAACTATGCAAGGTGCAGAAAAATGTTAAGAGCCAAAATTATTCATTTTGAAAAGATCTCAAAATTTTTTTGAGACCACTTTTTTTATTAGGTGAATATCTCTCATTCAAATCGTGAAAAATGTTACCAAAAATAAAACAATTTCATTTTTCAGCAAAACTATGTGAGATACGAAAAAATGAGCAGGACAAAAATGGTTAAACTCGGAAAAATCAACAAATTCACTGTTGGCCATTTTTCAATAAGACGTATAGTTTCCGTTTTAATCAAGACAATGAACTCACAAAAATGAAAAAATACCATTTTCCAGCCAAACAATAAGAAACAAGGAGAAATATTAAATAGAAGAATTGTTCACCTTAAAAAGGTGTACAAGTTTGATATGGATTATTTTCCAATAAGACGTATTTTTTTCTTCCAATCGTGACTAGGCTTTCTGAACAATGAAAAATTCCATTTGATAGGCAAACCGTGCGAAATGTGAATATCGGTGACGAGTATTGTAAAGAGAATATTATCCTTGAGGCCAGTAGAGCCTTAAGTAATTTTTTTTTTATTTTCATACAAAATATAGAAAAATCTATAATTTTCATAAAAGTAAAGGTTTTCCAACAGTTTTGCAATATTTGCAACTCTGTGCATGAATTAAACTGTAAGCTGAATCAAGCACGGAAGTAGCCAAGCGCAAAGTGCGAGATCCGAATGACGCGCGTCCTAGGAGCACTCAAACTTGCGAGCAAAGCGCGCCATGATAATGTGCCCGCGCAACGGGCAGATTTTATTTTACTTCGAAAAATAGGTCAGAAGAAATAAAATATTCTAAGAATTGAGAGAGGAGGTATGTAAGAAAATGAAGGTTCTGAGTAACGGATTGAAAGAGCAAGTACGGGAACTGCGAAAGAAATCGAGAGAAAGGGACGAATTATGGTGAGGAGAGAAAAATCAAATCTGAGAGAAACTGGAAGCTATAGAAAACCAACAGGAGGAGCAGTCGGGTAGCATGGAAAGGGTTATGAAGGTACTAGAAGAAAGGATAAAGAAAGTAGAAGGGAAGCGGAAACGTTGGCAGCAGTAGTGAGCGAGGTGATAAATGAAGATGGGGAGAACGGTGGAGAATAAGATTGTACGTAGAAGAATAACACAAATAGAAAGGCAGATAGAAGGAGAAGAAAGAACGTTGTGATCAAGGAGGTGGAAATAAATAATCACAGGAAAGGAAGGGGTTAGGATAGTGAGTATTGACATAGGATCAACAGTAAGGATAGAAACAGTAACGAGAATAGGAAAGATTGAAAAAGAGAGGAACGGCATGTGCTTGGTGACCCTAGGGAGTGAAGAGGATAGATTCGAAATAATGGGTGAAAAGAGAATGTTGAAAGGAAGTGCATGGGAAGAAAGGAGGAAAGGTAGCAAGGTTGAAATAGGGAGGAATAGAATGTACGTCAACAGAGAGTTGAGGATTTAGGGCGAAGAAAAAGGAGGATTAAAAGCCTGTCGAATAAGGCAAGGAAGAGAGAAAGAAAAATGACAGTGAAATGAAATTAAGAAGAGAGCGCAGTGGGGTTCACAAAAGACAAACAAGACTGAAAACAAGAAAAAAGAGGGCGATAAGGAAGTGAATGTTGTGTTCTGGAATGTTTCAGGATTCAAAAAAAAGGATAAAGTCTTCTGAGAGGATCTGGAAAAGTGGGACATAATAATGTTGAGTGAGACGCGTGTGGGCGAGGAAGATTTCAAAGGAATGGAAAGTAAAGTACCGAAAGGATATGTTTGGAAAATGCAAGAAGCAAGGAAGGAACACGAGAAAGGGAGAGAAATGGGTGGCATTGTATCAGGAGTGGGAGAGAATCTTGTGGTGGATCAGGGAGCACAGGAAGAGGGCGGAACACAGGATGGGGTAATGATGAGAATAATTAAAGTGGGGAGCGGAAGATCAGCAGTCGTATGCGTTTACAAGAGATGAGGAGTAGAGGAGGGAGGGAAAGTAATAAGGAGGTGGATAAAAGAAGATGGAGAGGGGCTATTATGGATTAGGGGTGGCTTGAATGCGTAAACTAGGAATCAGGAAGGAGAGGTATAGGATGAGGAGGAGAAGGAGTTCATGAGGAAGACAAAACACAGGGAAATAGATCGAGAGGGTAGGATACTGCTGAACTTGACAGGAGCATCAGGATGGTTCATTCGTAATGAGGATACAAACTGGGACGAGGACAGTGAAATAAAATTCATAGGAAAAGGAGAAACAGAAATTTAAAGGAGGTCATAAACATTCTTGAGGTAATACGGGAGAAGCAAAGGTTAGAAAGGTTAACATGGGGCGTTGAGGAAGAGAAAAGTTGAAGGAATTCGAAGAAAAAATGAAGAATGAGAATCTAAAAGGTGAAGAAGAGGGAGGGGTATACGAGATCTTTGAAAAAATGAAGGAAGTAATTGTTAAGGTAAAAGAGGCTGTGCGCCAAAAGAAGGGGGGGGGGACATATAAAGAATAGGATAGTGGGATGAGGGATGTAGGGGAAGTAAAGAGAAAATGGAGAAAAGTGTTACAGAACGGAGAAGAGGAAAGATTAGCAAAAGAAAGAAAGAGAAGCCAGGATATGAGGGAATGTCAAACGAGAAAAAGCAGAAGAAAAAGTAAAGATACAAGGGAAAAGTGGATAAAGCTGTGACGGAAGCAAAAGTTTAGGAGGTAATAAAAAGGGAAATAGGAAGAAGGAAGGTATATAAGGTATGTAAGAAAGGTATAATAAGGATTGATGATATAAAATGAGTGAATGGACGGAGTGCTTCAAAGGACTGTAGGATGGGGGGGGGGAGGAAGGTCAGAGAAGAATAGAAGAAGAAAATAGACGGAGGAGAAGATAAAAACGACATAAGTAGGGGGGAGAAACCGAGGCAATCTCCATACGAAGTATGGAGAGAAGAAAGATGGCCTGAAGAATGCAGGACAAGATTAAAGATTCCGCTAATAAAAAAGAGAGAGGGTCAGAAGGTAGGTATTACTCTGAATTTAGGTATTACTCTGATGTCGACGGAGTATAAGATCTATGTGGAAATGCTCAAAAACAGGCTAGAGAGTCAGGCAGAAGAGAAAGGAAGTATTCCACACAACGTAGGAACTTTGGACAGGCACAGAAAGGAAGGTGAGTAGATGAAGAGTTGAAAGAAAGAATAAAAGAAATATTCGTGGCGAGCAGATTCAGAGCGAGTATAGGAAACGAGAAAGAAGAGGAGTTCTTCACAGGAAGAGGACTCAGGCAAGGTTGCCCGCTGAGCATGCGGTTGCTTAGTAAAATGCTGGCAAGCTTGAAGGAAAAGGGGAAGGAAAAAGAGAGAGGAGGTACGATCTTAGGTAGGAATAAGCTTTACTCTTTGGCATATGCAGATGATGTGGTTCTATTAGCGGAGGACTAAAGAGGATTGAATTTGATGTTGAGAGGGTTTGAAGAGCACGTTAGAGGAAAATATTCAACGTTTAACGTTTGTAAGAACAACATAATGTGCTCTAGGAATAGGAGGAAGAGAATAGAGTACAAGTGGAAGTTTAACGGAGACACGATCGAACTAGTGGAGGAATTCCGTAACTTATGCTTTTGGTTTAAACAGGGGAAGGCAACGAGCTGCAAGTTAGAAAAAGGATGAAGTGTGCGAGTAAAATAATGGGACAAGTTTGCGGCACAAGGGAGAGAAGGTTTGAGGATGATTGGAGGATGAGAACGTGGATGTTCGATATGCTAGTATGGGTAGTCGTGTGCTATAGAGTAGAATAATGGGGGTGGAAGGAGACGAGAGTGAAAAGTCTTCATGAAAAATTCCTGAGGTGGGCTATAGGGGTTCTGGTTATATGCTGAGGGAAGAACAGGGTAGAGAGAAGAGTAGTTTGGCAAGTGAAGAGGGCATGGAAGTTTGAAGTGAAGCTGGAAGGGGGGAGGTGGGAGGGAAGCGAAGTCGCGCAGGCGTGCATAAAAGAGATTAGGTCTAGAGAGAATAGAGGCAATACAGAAGGCTCCAAATTTGAAGGAGAAAGACAGCGAATAAGGAAAGAATGTGGTTTTCATGAAGAGAATGTAGAATGGCAGGAAATAGTATTAGAGGTGTTGGTAAGGCATGGAGTGGAAAGATGGAGGATAATTATGGAATCGTTACATAGTACAACAGGTTGTATAAGATGATCAAATGGGTCGGAGAACCATAATACCTGAAAAAAGTCGAAAAAGAAGAGGAAGTGGAATATAGTGTTACGGTTAAGAAGGGGAGAGGGAAGTGAAGCATGTCAATACTGAATGGACGAACAAGAAAGAGTGTGTAGAATGGGTGGGTATGAAGTGGAGCCGTGAGAACATGTGTTAAAAGCTTGTACTGGAAAGGGAGAGGAAGGAAGAAGTGTGAGTAATTGTGTAAGAGGAATACTGGATGAAAGTGGTCAGGAAGTCAATTGGATGAGGAGCCTGACAGAACATAAGAAAGAAAAAACCGAGGGTTTGTCCGGTTAAAAGGATTTAATTAAATATAAAGAGTGAACGTTGAGAAAACTATGAAATTGAAAAATAGTAAGAGGAAACGAAAGCCCTGCAAGTTCGAACATGCGTGCAAAGGATATAAACAATAGCAATTAGCCTGAAAAGTAGTTTTTGAGCGTCATATTTAAGTAAGAATAAGTATGCAAATTTGAGATTGTATAGAACTATACAGTTGAATATAGAAACTATAGTTGTTGAGTTTTCATAATCCACGGGAAGGTGAGCATGCAAGAGATAAAACAGATTTGCTCTCCACAATCGATCGCAAATACACTCAGTGCATAATGTATCCTGCAAATTGTGAATGGTTCCATTGTTCCTCTTCCTTGAATATTGTGCGGTCACGAGACTTTGGTTTGGCTAACTCCCCACTCTAGTATTCTACTATAGTATATTTCCCAGTCATAAGCCCAGAAATTGTGTAACTAGAAATCTGTTAAAGACCTTTATTAGTTCATTTTCTTGGGATAAAAATATCTTTTCTCAAAGTATAATTATGATAGCATCTATAACTGTTGCGTGTTATTAACATTAAAAAAGGGGACAGGTGTCTACCAAAATTATTTCGTTACCAATTATAATCGACATTTTGAAATTCAAAAAAAAGTAGTTGAGAAAGGAAGTGATGCGAAATTTTCTATACGCAGTCATTTGAAGATGATTTTATACTCCCTTACCATCCCCCACTATCCCTTCTCTTATCTGCTGTATACCCTTCCCCCGCACCTTCATATCCCTACCAACCTCTTCACGCCTCATAATTTGAGAGAGTCAACGAGCACTTCCAGACTTAATAATCATTTTATTTCTCCTCCAAAACTATTCAAATATTTTCTTAATGTAACGTTTCGAAATTGGAACCAATGCCCTCATCAGACTAAACAGTAAAAAAATTTCATTATTACTAGAAATCAAAAGAAAATCTAACAATGAAAACACGAAAAATACTACTATTGCTCACCATTATAAAACATTACGACGATTGGATAATGGACAATAAAAACATAAACGAAGTAGAATTTTCATTCCAAAATCAACTGATTTAAGTTGTGAGAGTGCTTATATGGAAAAGTGATTAGTGTATATTTAAACAATCTGTAATAAAACCAGGAATGTAATCATGATATTAACAAGAGACAGTAAACCAAAAATTATGTATTGGGAATTAAAGAATACAATGACTGATATACGTAATCGTAATGAAATAGTTACCTGAGACTTATATGGATATAAAATATTTAAATAAAGAAAAATCCATTCGAATGTTGTTTATTCAACAATCGCATTTCGTTCTATATAGTTACTGTAAGTATAATGTAAAATATAGAAAGTTTTTTAATAGAACTGGGTTATAACTCCACCTCCTTTTCTCGTTGCACAAACACTGACCCATTTCAATAAGATGATATACAAAGTCTGTAGAACAGGGTCGTATGTATGAAATGTTTCACAGATAAATGATTTTTTTTAAAAAGAGGTGAATAAATAACATTATAGAAGTCAGCGCCATAGCGAGGGTCTCGGGAGCCATCGTGCAAGATTTCCTTAGGGGCCCTTGAAAATGAATTCCCCAAAAAAAGGGTTATTTCGAAGTCTTTTCGAAGTAAACTAAGACCAATTTGGTACAATGTTATAAAACCGTTATCGTCTGCACATGCCTAGTTACGGCTCTGATAAAATTAAATTATCCCATCATGGTAATACATTAAAAACGTCAAAAATTATCAGAAAAGTCAAGAGATAAAAGTTATAAATCAATTTAGACGTAAAATTCAATGAAAAAAGTCTATCAGCATTGTATACGATTCGTTCAATTTGATTTTGATATTCTTGCTTATACACGTTACGTAGACCATATTTTTTTAATTATTGCAATGGATAAACTGGATTTAGTACTATTCACTTTCAACCTATTCCATCCTAGATTAAAATTAACATATGAAATTGAACCTAATAATTCATTCCACATCGACAATTTAGGTATGGTTGAGAAATAGTTGTATTATAATAACTACCCTGATACCTTCGTTGAGAAACATATTAATAGAAGAATAAATGAATAGGAAGCTACAAAAACTGTCCATCCTGATACCCAGAGCAATGTAGAGGTTGTCAATGTTCAGAAAGAAATTGTATCCATTCCATTTTTAGGCACTCTCTCAAATAATATTATTAAACTGCCTAGAACTGAAAATATCAAGACTATCTTTAGAACAGATCACACTTTTCAGAAATATATAAAGTTAGGAAAGGACAAATTACAACTCTTGGACCAGTGTAATGTAATATGTGACGCGCTCCGAAGGGAGGGACCTAAGAGCAAAAAAATCGATTTCAGGATCATTATTTTTTTATGAAAAAGCAACCCTTAATCAATATAAAACGACCATAATCCTGAAATCGATTTTTTTGCTCTTAGATCCCTTTGTTCGGAGCGCGTCACATATATAGAATTGAACGGCTGGATTCCACAACAGCATCTACGCTCGGGCTAGTAGGCAAGGAAGGGGATACTGCGATGCGCGTAGATCTTTCCGTAGGCACGGGAAAATCTTCGCGCATCGCGGTACCCCCTCCCTTGCCTACTAGCCCGAGCGTAGAGGCTGTTGTGGAATCCAGCCGTTCAATTACTTGTGTGTGTGTGTGTGTGTAGTATGACTTGCATCGGTCAAACTAGTCGTCCTCTTAGAATAAGAGCTAAAGGACATCAGCATAATATAAGACTAGCTGAAAAATATCACAGAGCCATTAGTCAACATTTGATTCTAACACATTCAGGTGACTCGAATGCCATGAAATGAAATTCGGTTGAAATCTAACATAAACGAAATAATTATTTTTGACGTTGTTTTGCAGAAATGCTTTTCAATCAAAAGATAAGGGACTAAAGCTATAAACTTAATCATAGATTTAAATTCTTGTAATAAATCGTATACAATTCTGATAGACTTTTGTCATTGAATTGTACGTCTAAAATTATGTATGAGTTTCATTTGTTGACTTTTCTGATAATTCTTGTCGTTTTTAATGTATACCCATGATGGGATAATATTACTTCGATAATGTTATTCATTCACCTCTTTATAAAAAAAGAATTTATCTGTGACACATTTTATACTTACGCCCCTGTTCTACAGACTTTGTATATCAACTTATTGAAATTGATCAGCATTTAACTATTTTATATCCATATTAGTCTCAGGTAACTATTTCATTACGATTATGTATTTCCCTCATTTCATTTTTTTATTTCCCAATATATAATTTTTGGTTTACTGTTTCTTGGTAATATCATGATTACATTCCTGTTTTCATTACAGATTGGTTAAATAGACGCTAATAAATTTTCCATACAAGCACTTCCACAATTTTTACCACTTGATTTTGGGATGAAAATTATACTTGGTTTATGTTTTTATTTTCCATTATCCAATCGTCATAATGTTTTATAATGGTGAGCAATTACAGTACTTTTCGTGTTTTTATTGTTAGGTTTTATTTTGGTTCCTAGTAATGATGATATTTTTTAGTTTTTAGTCTGATAAGGTAATTGGTTCCAATTCCGAAACACTACATCACGAAAATAATTGAATAGTTTTGGAGAAGAAATAAAATGATTTTTCAGTCTGGAAGTGGTCGTTGACTCTCGTCATTAATTTTATACTCTTCAAGCCTAATGATTTCGGGTGATCATCTTTCCACTGACAGGTACCTGCCGAACCTTCCCCCTCTCCGGCGCGCGTCGGCAGCGGGTACTCTTCCTACGTTGCAGCTGCTCGCAGAAACTGTATATTTGTCGGCCATGCTGTGACGTCAGTTGGCAAGATGGCCGCATGCCAAGGAACCAAACAATATTAAAAATTACATAGGACAAAACTTCATTTCTTCAATAACTTGGAGAATAATTGTACGATAGGGTTGTTTCGTAATTTTAGTTATAATAATTTTTGAATTAATAATTTTATTCCAAACTCAAACTGCGTTCTAATTTTTCATTCTGTTAAGTTGTTCAACAGAAAGATATTAATAAAAATTAAAGGCGGGAAAACACCCATTCAAATTGGTGTCACATGAGTGTCACCTGACACAGAGGTTCTCAAAATAATCAATGTGAAGGCTTTTAACGAAACTTATGATAAAGAGGTTACGCCGTGTCAATCGCGTGTTAATTCTGACAATTTTCTCAGCTATATTAAGTTTTATGCGTTTATGTGACAAAAAAAACTGATTCTGGTGTGATATTCTGGTTAAATGTGAAGAATAGGTTGAAGGAAAGCAGTAATTACATTTATTATTATTCATTTATTATTTACATTTTTACATTTATTTACATTTAATATTTACATTTATTTATTTACATTTATTATTTATTATTATATTATTATTATTATTATTAATTATTTTTTATTATTTATTATCCAAAATATTCGTTGAGTTGATGCTTTTAAACACGAGTTTTGGTTTGAATGTTACCATTTGATATAAAATAGAAGTTAAAAAGTGGTTGTACAATGCCTAAAATGATTCAAATCTCAAGTTATAAAGTGTGGTTATGTCACTTTCACTCCCCATATTTCTGCATTCACAAAGTTACTGTTACTCCTCAAATACTCCTCCGATACCATAAATATATCTACTTTCGGTAGATTTCCGCTATTGGCTTTTACAAAACTCTCCTTGGACACCTTTGACATTTTTAAAGAAAATACTTTCTGAATCCTACTGATGTCTCGAACATAACCAAAACAAAAAAGGACACAGAGAAAAATATCTGAGGATCACTGACACCTAACTTGTGATTGGTCGAAAATCCGACCCAATTGACGTCAGTTGGATCATCCAATCAACATCGTTATACAAAATTCAAATTTCAACATTCTATTAAAAATAATAAATAATAAGCAAAAAATATTTCATGCGCACTTATAAACTTAGAGTTTTATAAACTTTAATACCCATTTATCGGAAAAGCGATATCTGACTTTGGAAACAACCCTATTGTAAATAATTGTATTAGAAATAATACTTTTGGTTGGAAATGCTCCTTTTTTGTAGAAAACTCATTTCTCGTAATAAAATTTCCTTTTTTTTTCATTGGGAATTAATGTATTTTGTTCGCCTGTCTGTATGCATGCATTGTCTGTCTGTATGTTTGTCTGTCTGTGAGCATGATAACTCTTGAAAAAACTGGTATATTTGGTTGGCCTTTAGTACACTCTTATAGTGCCAGAAACTGAAGGTCAAGTTCGTAAGCCAGCTATTCTGGATAAACATTCAAAAAGTTGGAGCATTTTGAACATTTTTGAGACCATTTTCTCCAAGACTTGAAAATTGTAGAAACGGCTTTTTACAGTAAGTGGATCAATTTTTCTTAATGGTTTCTTCCTATCAAAACAAAATTGTTAGAGTTATGGCATTTTCAAAATTCAAAAATATAAACAAAAATGAAAAATTCC
>WSXT02091247.1:0-11711 GCA_011762715.2 Neuroterus valhalla
AGTTCATTGCCTCATCTACCCGAGACCGCCACGCGTCTCTATCCTGTGCATCATCCATCCACTCATTATAATCATATAAGTGCCAATAGAAGATAAAAAATACTAGGTGAAAAATCGGTAGTTACTACGGAAATATGAAATGGCAAGGCAAGATAGCGGAAAGTAAAGGAATGCGTGAGAGGCAAAGCGAGAAAGACAAGGCGATGAGAGCAAGCGACTTCTTCACCCAGTTTATGACAATTATACGATATCATTGAACGATTCGCAGAGACGACTTTATTTTGAATAAAATATTATCTTTCAGTTTTACATCTGCTTAACTGGTAAAATTATGTGCGAGATTCCGGCTAGCAAGAGGGTAAACGAACTCTACCTTATAGTTCTTGTTGATTGAGCGTCGCACGCCTACTGGGATATCCTTGATTTCGACTCGTGTCAACAGGTTAATCCTGCTGCTCAATGCGTTTATCCTTACTCGTTTTCTCATTTCATTATAATTTTTATATACACCAACGAGAAGATTAAAATTCTCCAATATAGCGAACACGTCACCATTAGATGTTGATAAAACAATTTGTTCCTGGGTTGGCACGGGATAGAATGATCCACTCACTCTGATTTTCAATTTTTTATCATCTGGAAAAGTATATCTACGAAGTTCAAATACCCAACGCGTATTGGCACGGGAAGTGAGCTTGATGAATTCGAGATATTCAATTCCACATCCTGATCCGTTAGGAGAAGGGAGGCTTATGGAAGAATGATCAGTCCTGACAGGGGAGGGAATTCTCAAAGGAGGAGACGTGGACCTGGAACGATGTGGAGACTCCGGTGCAGGGAGCAACTTCTCAGGAAAATGTGTTCTATAAGATGCAGAAGGATCAAGACGGAGAACACGAATAATAGGATCATCGTCAGACAACCATCTGGACTGTAAACTCAATTCTGCAACGAGGAAGAGAAAATCAATAGTTTATTGTGTGACAAGGTATTTGATTATGTTTAATTTCTTGGGAAAAAGTGAAGGAAGGATGTGTATGCATAAACAGGAAATAGATAACCAAAACCAAACTCTCATTCGTTTTCTTGTTCGGTCTTCGTTTCTTCTCAATTTAAGGTATCCTTTTTCTGGAGCCGATAAATATTTTCTCGTCAGCGGATACTTGGATGGAGATACACGTCTACTTACTATGAATCTACTTCGGGAATTCCAGATCGCTTACATCGTTATTCGTACGACCTCAACACGATTATTTTGGAGAATTTCCCGCTCGTAGATCAGTCATGAAACAAAGCAGTGAAGCTATTCAAACTAGTAGCTTATATGTTCTTCAGTTTCACAATCGAGGATGTTATGTCGCTTATATAAAATTCCCTGTCTCTACAGAAGCATATCAGAATATTCGCTTTGTATGAGAAAATCTTTAATATATAGCTTAGAGAAGAGAAACTCATAGCTCTCAAGCCACTGAAGCTGTGAAGCTTTGCGGCGCGCGCATACCCGAAAGACTACAGAGGGTCTAGGGACAGTGTGGCAGACGAGTGTGCCGCGCGCTGATTGACTCCGCCATTGCTAGTTCTCCTGTGCGATACTATATCTATATATACATATAAAGTATTATACAGTGGAACTTCGATAACTCGAAACTCTATAAGTCGAATTTTCGATAACTCGAAGACATTTTTCGGCCTCGGGATTTTAATATAGGATTTGTGTGTTGAATTTGTTCGATAACTCGAATTTCGTTAACTCGAATTTTTCGGTAAGTCGAAGTCGGCAGACGGACCCTCAAGAATCTCGGTGAGTCGAATCCCTCAACGGAGGGGCCCAGTGGAAAATTTACCATCGGCCCATTGCTTGGCCAATTTTGGCCAGGCGCTAGACCTAGTCACTCCAAGATTGGTCCAATATTGCGCCAGTGGTAGTCTTGGCAATTTCCAACTAGGGGGTGGTCGGGCACTGAACAGTAGGTGGGGTCTTCTGATATAAAGGATACATGCGAACAAAACTCGAGTCACTTATTCTAAACCTTCGTCAAGTCAAGTCTCACGATTGAGAAGAAACGATCTCTGAAATCTTCAACTATTGGCGATAAAATAAAAATTATTGACGAAGTTAGAAGTGAGTAAAACGAAAAAAAAAACAGATCACAAGTGAATTCAGTATCCCTGCGAGTACTCTATCTACGATATTGAAGGATAAGAATGAAATTTTGAAGGCGGTGGAATAATCTTTATATAAAACATGCACTCGTTTAGAAGTTAGAAATTCTGATGTTTCTAGTCTTTTGCCTGAACCCTACTTTTTTCCAATATTGTACTTAGTGTACTTCTCGAAAAACACACGAACGTTTCGCAAACGTTCTTCAAATACAATTTCTACAAGATATACATATTTCTTCGATAACTCGAATTTTCGAAAACTCGAAGTTTTTTTGCTCCCCCTGGTGGTTCGAGTTATCGAGGTTTCATTGTATATAGATATACTATCTGATTTGCCACCTGAAGTAGCAATATAAGACAATCCACAGAACAATAATTTCCTGAGAAACTTTCCAGAAACTCCGAAATTATTATCGTAGGTGATGCTTTCTCCGAACGTTAAATATGATGTAAACTTTCCAGAAAACGAGGAGAGGAGAAATAAATTATGTTGGTCATCCGTTCGAATTTAAAATTTGAGCTTCTATTCCAAACAAATAAAAGTGTCTACTGCATTAATTACCGACGTTTCGGCACGGCTTAGTGTGTTTTTCAAGGTTGAAAACAAAACTAAAATCAGAAAATAACAGAACGATTGTGAACTGAAATGTAACTTATTAAATACAACTAGAGAAAAAACGAAGCCATATAATAATAGTAAAAGATGGAATACCTGTTACACTGTATAAAATTGAAGAAAATGTGTATTGCCAAAACAAACTGTGCTGGTGTCACATTGAGTCCGAAGAACAAAAGTTAACATTGAAAACATTTTTAGTTTACCCTCTTAAGAATAGAGTTGTAGGCTAAACCGTCAAAATTAAAATCTACATCATAACACAATTTTTATTATAACTTGCACGCAGACCACAAAAGGATGTTGGTTACAAAAAAAAAACAGACAAACACAAAACTCGAACAGGTGTTTACATACATTGGAGAATGGTTATTGGAATGCTTCGAATATGTAAGAAGTATGTAGATAAACACCGATCACATCCAATTACGAACACAGTTGCGTAAGTCATCTCATGAGCGCGCCAGAAAGCTTGAATTTCAAAATCTATTTTTGGTTTAATTGAGTATGCATTGGTGATAATTATTGATATGTCTTTTTTCAGTGTGTAAATTTACACAAGTGTCTGAATATTTTTTTATGAAAATTGATTCTACAAACTTACGTTTTTCGGTTAAATTTTCTCTGGCTAAGATTTTAATGTTTTTAAATTCGAAATCAAAGTAATGGTATCATGTTCAAGCATTACTTCGATTTCGAATATAAAAACATGAAAATCTTAGCCAGAGAAAATTTACCCGAAAAACGTAAGATTGTAGAATCAATTTTCATAAAGAATATTCAGATACTTGTGTTTATCTGCAAACTGAAAGAAGACATATAAATAATTATTACCAATGCATACTCAATTAAACAAAAAATAGATTTTGAAATTCAAGCTTCCTGGCGCGCTCATAAGATGACTTACGGAACTGTGTTTGTAATTGGATGTGATCGGTGTTCATCTACATACTTCTTACATATTCGAAGCATTCCAATATCCATCCTTCAATCCATGTAAACACCTGTTCGAGTTTTGTGTTCGTCTGTTTTTAATTGTAACCAACAACCTTTTGTGGTCGACATTTAAGTTATAATAAACGAGCTCCCGATAACGTATGAGGTTGCAAATCTTCAATTTGCAACCTTGAAAAAAATTTCAAGTAAGATGAAAAATAAAAATTTTTAAATAATAATTTTGTCACTATTACTTTCTTGTGTATCAATAAACGAAACAAACAAAAGTCAGAAAGAGAGAAAGAGCATCAATGGCGCAATCGATTGATACTAAAAAAAAGTGATGAAAAGAGAGAGAGCTTACAATTGATGTTTTTCAACTTTTGAAGTTCTCATCGACTAATAAGATAGGATAGAGAATGAAAATATTTCGAAATGTCAGACCAATGAATCGACTTGATAAGATAGGATCGAGAATCGAGATGTATCGAAATGTCAGACCAATCAGAAGCCGAATAAAAGTCAACGTCAGCTAACTTCTCAAGTTCACACCGATTTTATTAAATGTGAAATGGTGTAATCATGTAGTTTTCAATTTTGATGGTTAAGCCTCCATCTCTATTCTTATGAGGTTAAACTAAAAGTGTTTTAAATATTAACTTTTGCTCTTCGGCCTCAATGTGACATCATCACAGTTGGCCTTGACCATACACTTTCTCTTCAATTTTATACAGCGTAACAGGTATTCCATCTTTCACAATTATTATATGGCTTCGTTTTTCCTCTAGTTGTATTTAATAAGGTACATTTCAGTTCACAATCGTTTTGTTATTTTCTGATTTTATTTTTGTTTTCAACCTTGAAAAAGACACAAAACCGTGTCGAAACGCCGGTAATGAATGAAATAGACACTTTTATTTATTTCGAATAAGAGGTCAAATTTGAAATTGGAACGGATGACCAACATAATTTATTTCTCCTTTCCTCGTTTTCTTTGAACTAGCAATGGCGTTATCCGGCTAGTCTGCCACACTCTCCTGGACCTTCTGTACGAAAGGCCGATTCATACGGCTTGAACAGCCAACTTCACGCTTCTGGTAAAGCCCCCGTTTCTCAACTCATTGTGCAATATACTACTGTTCGTTCTATAAGGGGAAATTATTTGAATTGTAGGTAAGAACATCAAATGTTTTGCTTTTTCTAAATAGTGTAATCTTTTTAGAAATGAAAAATTCATGCACAAACATGTTTCTGCATCTTGCGTGGTTGACCTGGAAAATTGTTTTTGCTATTTATGAACATATTCCTCACGATTGATGAAAAGCCTGGCGTGTTGGGAAGAATAGTTCAAGTGGAATATGTAGACATGTACAAGATGAGCATTTTTGGGAGTGATAATTTCTCTTTATCTTACATAGTTTGACTACAGAAGAGAATATTCCATCATAAATACTATTTTTAAAGAATAGAATGAAGACAATGCGTCCGGACGGAAAATTGTCTGAGCAAATTTCGAAATCCTTTCAAGGGAACAATTGGGCTTCACAGAGATGAATGGTGAATGAAACCATAACCGCTGGTCAAGAAAGGCTGGTAAAGAACTTGATTTTTTTGGAACCTGGAAATTTATGTCAAAGGGCTATCTATCTGAAAAGTCGCTCGGAAGTTATTGTGCCCACAGACACACAGACTACTCCTTCTACAACTGCTAGTGTCACGGAAATATATTAGACTATTGCTGACAACTGGCGATGTTAAATTTTGCATAAAACTGATTTTACGTTCCACATGGAGCGTCGAATCCAGATGGAAATTATAACCTCAAATTATTTTACGCCAAAAATCTATTCTTGTTCCGCAGTTTGTCAACCAACCGTTATTTTCGAGAAGCTAAAATATCCATAGAATTTAAAGATTTATTATGATACTATTATATTTACCAAAAGTATTGAGAAAGATTGCCAAATTGAAGAGAACAGTATAAACGACCCTCATTTTTCACGTAATACTAGAGAGTTTAGTTGAAACTCTAACTGAATAATGATAAGGAACTGATCTGTAGATCAAATATATGCCTTTTTCAGCGTTTCTTAGATGATGTAAGCCCTTCAAGTGGTTTCTTCTGGAGTATTTATATTACATAATTTCGTTCAACGGAACAAATAGGTGATTTGGTGAGATTTTTTCATTATTCAGGGGACCGTATTTGTTCAAGGTTTATAAATTATCTCATTCCGTTAAATAAGAGTAAACTCGTTACTGTTTTGAAGGCAGACTTTGAACGGGGGAAAATTACGAAAAAGCCGCGTTTTTATACAAATAAGACTATGCTGACGCCAAATCATATAAAACTTTATTGCATGTATCATTCAGTAACACATGTAAAATGTGAACTGCTCAATCATATTTCAAATACGTTTTAACTTCTTGAATCATTTTATTAAATATTTTTATTTCGCGACGTATTATTATGTGATAAACTGTAATTACGTAAATTTCCCAATTCTAATCATTACTATAAAATCATGAGGCCCGATTCCTTTTGGGCGCCCTTATAACTTTCCCTGAAATTTCATTTACTGAAAATTGATTTATTTTGAATGTAGTTTGTACTTTTTTGCTAGAAAACTGGATCGCCTTGGTATTTCGGGAAATAAATTCATCCTTCGTGGTTGGAATCAGAAGTTTTTCTTTTGGATCCGAATTTTCGAATGAAGCTCATTGTTTAAGATTCAATTAGTTCGTAATTGGACATTTATGTAGGAATTTCTAAATGTTTCCTAGCATAAAATTTCAGTTCCGGATTACGTTTCCAAGGATCATTTTTCCTTTGTTTCAGTCGAAGAGCAGACTCGATAAGGGCCGCATGGTTTCCTACGCACGCCTTTATTTCACCAGTATTTGTTGAAATTTGTGTTTCCAATATTTGTTGTAATAAGTAAGGATTTCCAATTTAAGATAATTTGTAATCACCCAAGCTGCATGATTATGCAAGGATGAGTACCTTATTGTCGCCCTTTTGACTTCCCCTGGAATTTTATTTAGTAGATGAACAGGATCGCCACATTCATTAACGGATCGCGTTCCTCCGGAAAATTTCCAGGTGATGAATGGGGACTGGGTGTGTGGAATGTCACAGATGTTAATGATTTTAATAGAAAGAAGTTGCGGCATACTATTTGCGACAGGAAGATAAATATTTGGTCAGTACTGGAAACTAACGAAGGGACCTTTAGGTCACCTAATTTTTGTTTTGGTCGATACTCTTCTCAGTGATAGACACCTAGTACAGGTTTTCTGAGAAAAATCAGGAAAGCGCAATCTTGGACCTTTTTCGAGAAAAATGAATTTGGAGAGTTGTGAGCGGATGGTCGCTAAGCTAGCGTAAATGTATTTCCAAGCATTTGGTAGCTCACCTGGGAAGGCTTTAAACTGATAGTCGCAAGGTCGCGCGCTCGATTCTCGCTGCCTTCATTTTTTTAAATGAAAAACTGTTTATTCATTCATTTCTTAATAATTTTTAATAAAATTATAAGTTTTAATCATTGTTCAATAATTTTTATTAAATTCAAACTTCGTTTCAACTATTTATTATCTTTCGTTTGGAAAATTGTATATTTTCTTTTAAATTATTAATAATTTAATTATTTGTAGTATTTTTTGAAATCTAAATTTGTTGTTTAGAAACTGAAAATGTTGTTTTACTTAATTTCTCATGATAATTGAATACACTAAATGAACAAATGCATCACTGACAATAAAATTGATTTATTAATCAACACACACGTAAATAATAATACATAGTGAAAATAATTATAAAACAGGATAGTCAAAGATCAATAGTCTAACTGAATATGAAAAAATGGTTCAGTTCATACCATGAGAGGCACAAAATAATTATTAAATAAGGAAATTGTCAAAACACGGGCGCGATACTCAAGCATGAAAAGCTAACTGAGGCCTGTTGGAGGGATTAGGCCTGCCCCTGAAAGTGGGGGTGTGAAATGACGTCGACTGACTAACGGGACTCTTAGAAAAGTGCTCGCAGGTACTCGTCCTTTTCCATTTAAGAGAGAAAAATAATTTAAATTAAGTGAAGCTCAAACATTTGTAAATAAGTGTTTCAAACGAAAACTGCACGGGATCAAAATGTTTCATACAAAATATCAAAAATAAAACACAGGAATAATCTTTCAAATATTTATTAACTTACATCAACATTTATTCTGAATAATTATTATACATAAAATTAATATGCGAAATAGAAAACAGGAATTATCTTCTGAAATTTTATTAACTTTCATCAACCTTTATTCTGAATAGTTATTATATATATATGTATCACCAGGATTACGTAGTAGTTAATAAATGTTCGAAAGATTATTCCTGTTTTTTATTTTTAATATTTTGCATTAAAAATTTTGATTCCGTGCAATTTTCGTTTAAAACACTTATTTACTAATCGAATTTTTTTTCAACTACTACAAATAGTTAAATAACTAATAATAATTTAAAATAAAATGCACATCTTTCCAAACGAGAAATAATAAACTGTTGAAACAGAGTTTTCATTGAAAAAATTATATAATCATCATTCAAAATTAAAATTCTATTGAAAACTATTAAGAAATGAATGAATAAACAGTTTTGCTTTTAAAAAGAAAAGTGCTGGTAGCGAGAATTGAGGTAAGGTGGAGAATGGTCTCGAACCCTGGTCGGGAGTAGACAAGGAATCACAAGCTAGCCAAGGATTTGGTCTAAATATGAATAAGAGAGCAAAAGAGCATGTCGAAATATATGATTGTGTATATCCTATATTATCATGGGTTACAATGGAAGTGGGAATCAGAAGACTGTTTATTGTAGCATGCTTTGCTCCTGTTGATAGTTACAGTAAACAGGCGAAAGGCACCTTATGGGACTCGTTGAATGTTATAATGGAAACGCATTTGGGCGAAAGAATAATAATTCTCGGAAACATCAACGGTTGGGTTGATGTGCAACGCTAAGGAATTGATAGAGTGGTCGGTCATTTCAGGGACCCAAAAATGAATGGTAGGCGGATACATTGATAGTTCGTGCTCAGAAAAAGTTTTTTTTTATTGCGATTACTTGGTTCTCACGCAAAATAATACACATGTCGAAACAGACGCGAGTCAAAATAGAGAATTTGCAAAAACCAGGAGTACAAATAGTATATCGTGAGAAGCTGGATAAATATGAAGGGCATCGCAAAGAAGATTGGAAGACAGAATAAGGCGCTAAAATGTAGAGGGTGCATTGAATTGAATGCAGAATAGAATCTCCGAGAGTGCTTCGGAAGTATGTGCTACTGCGACAGTAGGAAGAGAGTCCGGTGATGCGTGATGGAATGATGGAGAGGAAATACCAGCAATGAGGTAGTCGGAATCAAGAATGCTGATAGTGAAATGGTATAGGATTCGGACAAAATAAAAGATTGTATGCGTGATTCTTTCAAGAAGCGGCATGGAGGCGAAGCCACGGAGCATAAGAACAGTGACACAGACACGGATACGTTAGACCAGGTCAGGACGTGGGCGAATCAGTAGGTTTTTTTGATTGATCTAAGACCACGTAAGTCTCGCTTGCATCCCATCCTGGGACATTGGTTCTATACTTGACCAGGTCAGGAAGGGAGCGAATCAGTAAGTTTTTTTGATTGATCTAAGACCACGTAAGTCTCCCTTGCATCCCATCCTGGGACATTGGTTCTATACTTGACCAGGTCAGGAAGAGAGCGAATCAGTAGGTTTTTTTGATTGGTGTTAGACCACGTGAGTCTCGCTTGCATCCCATCCTGGGACATTGGTTCTATACTTGACCAGGTCAGGAAGAGAGCGAATCAGTAGGTTTTTTTGATTGGTGTTAGACCACGTAAGTCTCGCTTGCATCCCATCCTGGGGCATTGGTTCTATTCTTGACCAGGTCAGGAAGAGAGCGAATCAGGTTTTTTTGATTGATTTAAGACCACGTGAGTCTCGCTTGCATTCCATCCTGGGACATTGGTTCTATACTTGACCAGGTCAGGAAGAGAGCGAATCAGTAGGTTTTTTTGATTGATGTAAGACCACGTAAGTCTCGCTTGCATCCCATCCTGGGGCATCGGTTCTATACTTGACCAGGTCAGGACGGGAGCGACGAGCCGGGTTTTTCTGGGCGCGCGGGCGGGTAAGTCCTAAACTTTGGGAGTTAATTGAATCTTTGCCCGGAGGGATGTAGGACCGTGACGGGAACAGTTCTTTATCGCGTTTCGCGTCGGGTCATTGGATCTGTGAAAAGAGTGCCAACGGACGTCGGATCTTATTTTGTCTACTTAAAGCGGAATGGATGAATATAGAGAAAACAACCCCTACTCAAATCTCAAAACAAGACAGAATATTTTTCTCGGAAGACTGGTAATTCGTTCTGCATAATAAAAAGACATTGTTTTTTTCGTGAAACAAATTTGAAGTGGGGATATTCGCGTGTCGTGCGGCTCTTGCGTCACTCCAAAATGGTTTGATGGACAAGAGTAGAATAAATTACTACTCTAAGACAATAAAAGATTATGCCCGCTCCTTGATAGTTGTCGATGATACACACCAATACTTTTGTAAGTTCTTCGGTTGGTGTGATCGACGTGCTACTGTTAACTTGGCGTTAGATCTGTAAGATTTTAGGTATATACTTTACTTTTGATTTTTCAACTCTACTTTCGACACGTCTATCCATTGCAGATGTGCCCACACATGTTCTTCTGTATTTTTCCCACTGCCGATTCTGATTTAACCGTCCGTTATTTTCAAGGAAAATAAACTCGACCGTGACGTTCTGTGAATAATATTACGGAGTTCATGAGTTTCAATAATCGTTGATGCCCCGGCCCGTCTTTCACGAAGAAAAAACAGTGTTTAATTTTTCCTTCAAATATTGTTTCCTCTGAAATGTTCTTGAAATAAAATTTTATTCTACCCAATCCTTTTTAATTGCGATATTAATATGTGCTTTATCTTTCCTCATCCAAACCTGGTCGATGTTACTCTATTTTGTGCATTGAACTGACTTACTGAATATACTTATTTTCAAGGATAAATGCGAATTACAAATATACTCTCTGAGATAACGACCATAAAATTTATTGTATGCTTTATCATTGTATCGGGATAATTATTAGTTACGCTTCCAGCGGGAGCCTTCATTGACACAATATCAGTTTTCTTCTATCCATTAAAAATGAGAAAAGTTCATACATTGGTCCTATTCTTAGCGATAATCCTCATTCCTATCGGTAAATATCATGTTTCAACATTTCTTTTATTCAAAAAAAATTCTGAACTTTCTGCAAAAAACGTTGCGTCCGCCCAGTAACTACACTTACTTCAAATAGTGTTGGAAAATTTCCTGCTTTCAATGTTATCAAAACAAATATTGTATACTCTTCGATTCTTTTTCCCTTACGTTTTGAAATCTTGATAGCAGCAGGAGCGGCCTGTTAATTGGACTTTTTTCGTGAATAGCGATTACAATTTTTTTCAGGATAATTGTGGAAACCGCGAAACATCAACGAGATTGAACAAAATTGATCTCTTCCAAATAAGCTCGTTTTGCTCATTTTATCTACTGACTTTCAAATATTAATGATAAAGTGAGAGGCTGTTCAAAACATAGTATTATTCATGTGAAGACTTTCTCTGTACAATAATAATTGAGAAAAAAAGGATAAAAAGGCATTATTAAGGATTAAAAATGAGTAATGCCTTCTAACGCAAACCTCCTTGCAGATCACATATTGTACACTCCGTGCTATTTTCGACGCCATTCAAAAATTTCAACAATACTTTTTCTTCAACACATGCATGAAAAGCACGGGTTTTCGAGCGTGTAAAGCGAGCCAGAAGTTGATGTTTCCAGAGCAGGGAAAAAAACTGGGAAAAAACTCCTAGCAGGGAAAAAACTCGAAACCCCGTGTATTCATGCATTTGTTGAAGAAAATATC
>WSXT02091258.1:0-11711 GCA_011762715.2 Neuroterus valhalla
AAAAATATCCAAAACGTGTTCAAAGCTTCTTACCTATAGTTTAAAACATGGAATTTCGAGATTTGGATAGTAAAAAACTGTAAAAAAAGTTTCATCCCCCTATCTGCGCTGGCGGGTTGTCATTTTTAACCCCAAAAAATATCAAGGATCGGAAAAAATATTCAAAACGTGTTCCCAGCTTCTTAGCTAAAATTTTAAATATGGATTTTTTTAGTTTTGGATATTAAAAAACTGTGAAAAAAGTTTCATCCCCCTATCTGCCCTGAAAGGTTGTTATTTTTAACCCCCAAAAGTATCAAGAATCGGAAGAAAAGTTCCAAAACGTGTTCAAAGCTTCTTACCTAAAATTTTAAACACGGATTTTTCAGATTTTGATCGTGAAAAACTGTTTAAAACGTTTCATCTCCCTATCTGCCGGGGAAGGCTGTCATTTTCAACCCCCAAAAAAATCGAAAATTGGGAAAAAAGTTCCAAAACGTGTTCGAAGCTTCTTACTCAAACTTTTGAACATTGGTTTTTCAGATTTGGATCGCAAAAAAAACTGTGAGAGAAGAATTATCTCCCTATCTACCGGGGAAGGCTGTCATTTTTAACCCCCAAAAATATCAAGAAACGGAAAAAAGTTCAAAAACGTCTTCAAAGCTTCTGGCCTAAAATTTTAAACATGGATTTTTCAGATTTGGATAGTAAAAAACTGTAAAAAAGTTTAATCCCCCTATCTATCGGGGAAGGCTGTCATTTTTAACCCCCTTAGCTGACGGGAAAAACAGTTGATTGTTGGTGGTTGAAAATATGACTGCTTTCCCCGGCCGCCAGGAGGATGAAGCTTTTTTTACAGTTATTTACCATCAAAATTTACATGATCCATGTTTAAGATTTTAGGTAAAAAGCTTTGAACACGTTTTGGAATTTTCTCCCGATTTTCAATATTTTTGTGGGTTGAAAATGACAGCCTTCCCCGGCAGATAAGGGGATGAAACTTATTCTTTGCAATCATTTAACATCAGAATCTACAAAATCCATGTTTAAGATTTAAGGCCAGAAGCTTTGAAGATATTCTAGAATTTTTAATTAATTCTTGACATGTATTGAAATCGACTGCTTCCCCCGGCAGCTGGGGTAATGAAACTTTTTTTACAGTTATTTGGCATCAAAATCTACTAAATACATACGTTAGATTTTAGTTCATAACATGTTTTATTTCTTCGTTTACCATAAATGTTGCAAACTTCAGTTTCATTAACACCATAATAAAACGTTTGTGGGTACCGCAACAAAGTGGATCATTGAATTTTCAAAGTCTCTCTTTCAATTTCTCATAAATAAATAACCAAACCTTCAAAATATGATTTGCAAGAAGATAAAAATAGTATTGAAACTGATTTGGGCGATTTTTGAAAGACATGTTCTACAAAATTTGATTGAACATGTTCTAAGTAAAACTGCGGAAGAACGTTGGTGGGTACCGCACCAAACCTAATTATTTGATTGTGAGAGAAACTCTTAATTTCCTGTAAGTTGTAAGCCTAATCTACAAAATATAATTTGCAAAATTATTGCTACGTTTGATGTTAACAACGAAGTGAATTTTCGGATTATAAGACACCTCTCCAGCACACCGAAAGTTTTTAACTTAACAAATCAATATCAATATTAATACTACTCTGGAACTGATTTTATGAATTTCCGGAAAACATATTCTGCAAGATTTGGTTGCACATGGTCTGAGTAACACAGTCAGATGACGTGTATGGTTACTACACTGAAGTGAAATATGTAACTGTGAAATAAACTTCTTTAATATCTAAAAAGTTTTTTACAACCTAAAAGCTGGTCACAAATCAAACCTATGAATTGTGATTTGCTTCATCATTTTTGTAACATGTCCAACAATTTTTCTATGGATTTTTAAAAACATGTCCCGCAATGTTAGATTGCATACGATTTAAGTAACACTGAAGAAATGTTTATGGGTACCGCACGGCAGTGAATTAACTTTTTCGATATCCAAAGGAATAAATTCAAACCAAACCTATAAAATTTTATTTGCAAAATATTTTGCCCTTCTTAGGAATCGACTTTGAGAATATTTAAAAAACATGTTTCGCGTAATTCAATTGCAACTGATTGTCTAAGTAACTATGTGTGACAATTTCTGTGAGTCCCGCATGGAAATGGGATGTTTAATCATGAACCAACTTACAAAGTGTGATTTGCAAAATAAAAAGTTTCAATTTGATCCTGATTTCATAAATTTTCGGAATAAATGTTTCGTTAAATTCAATTGCGAATTATGGTCTTAGTAACACTGCGAGAGAACGTTTGTTGGTACCGAACCAAAGTGCGATTTTCAACTGCCAAAGATAATTGTTAAATAGCCCAAAAATTGTTTACAAACTAATCCAACAGTTTGTGATTTGCGAAATGATTGACACCATTCTGGAACTGCCTTTAGGAATTTTTGAAAATTACATTTCGTAAGATTTGTTAGCGCATGATCTGAGTAACACTGCCAATGAACTATTATGGGCAATGCACTATTGTAAATTATTGGATTTAAAAAAGACACTTTTTCAATATCTCGAAAATTGCAAACCAAACCTACAAAATATGATTCGCAAAATGATAAGTACTACCTACTTCGAAGTTGATTCTATGAATTTCTAGAAAATGCCTTTCGCAATATTTGATTGCACATGGTCTGAGTTACACTACGAAAGAACGTTTGTTGGTACCGCAAAAAACTAAATTATATAATTTTGAAAGAAACTATACTATTTTCTGATATTTCTTTATAACACTTCGAGACGACGTGCAAGAGAGTAAATTATCGAATAGTAGAAAAAACCTTTTTGATGGCTCAATAGTTGTTAACCGACAAAACATGTAAAATGTGATTCGCAAAATGATGATATTAGTAGCACTGTAACAGAACATTCGTGGGACATCACTTAAGTGAATTATTTGATTGTAGAAGATAATTTTTGACATCTTAAATTTGTTCACTAAACCTACAAAGTGTTATTTGCAAAATGAATGCCAGTAACTGTGTCACTCTTATACCAATTTTTGCCAATTGCCATCTTTGTTACGCCATTTCCGAAAATCTTAAATTTTCTTCAAAAAAATTAAAAAAGATGACCTTCCAATGCCCAAAAAGTTGGTGAGCAATCAAACCTGCATAATCCGATTTGCAAAATAATCATTTAGTTTGAAACTTATCTGATCGATTTTTGAAAAACACGTTTCGTAGGAATTTATTACACAGCGTCTGAGTAACACTGTGAGATAACGTTTTCGGGTACGGCAACAAAATGAATTTTCTTATTGTGAAAGTCACTTTCTTGAAATCCTCAAGGTTGTTCGCTTAATCCTCAAATTTAATTGATAAAATTATTGCTACTGTTCAAAAACTGATTCAATGAATTTCCGAAAAGCACGTTTCGCGAAATTTGATTAAGGATGGTTGTCCCTGTAACACTGTGAGAGAACGTGTATGAGTACCACAATAAAGAAAGTTATTTAATTTTAAAAGACACTTCTATAGAATCCTGAAATTTGTTAACTCAACCTCCAGATTGTGATTTTCGAAATTATTAGTACCACTTTGAAACTGATTCTATAAATTTCCTAAAAACACGTTTCGCGTTATTCGATTGAAGATTGTTGTCATTGTGACACTGTGAGGGAAGATTTTTTGGTACCGTATCAAAACCTACAAAATGTGATTCGAAAAATGATCAACACCACTTTGAGACTGATTCCATAAATTTCGCAAAAACATGTTTCGCAAGATTTGATTGCACATGATAGTCTAAGTAACACTGGATTGCGAGATGGTTACCGCACCAAAGTGAATTATTTTGATTGTTCTGGGGGCATAGATTAACTGATGTCGATTGTCGAAGGGAAGAAAACAAGTTGGAATTGGAAACAATCAATAAAACACGAGAGAACAAGACATTTGCGTGACGACGTCAAGTTCTGCACTGCCAGGAATAGATGGACCGTCCGACGAAGAGTACGTCGAGGAATCCTCGTGGTAGCATTTCATCCATACGTCATCAATCTGTACCAATGAGAACGCGCATGCACTTAACTAGACTCTGCATTGACATTTGTATTCATTGCTTCCAATGTGCAAGAAGATGGTATCTATTAAAGATTATTAAAAATCGAGAAAAGACCGAATCTTGTATGGTTCATGATTGATTCATTGATGATTCTTGAATAGATTGGTTTAAAACTTAGTTAATTGACGTCTTGAGGAAATTCAAAAGCTTCCTTTTCGATAAGATTGGATTTGGTGGATTTTTAGTTGAACCTCTTTGATAGCATGCCAAATAATTTGAGATTAGGATTGTATAGTTTCGGGTGATTCTAATTCTGAATTAGAGTCTCAGTAAAGATAACGATGGATCGACAAAAATATTTTCATTCAAAACTATCTCTGTAGTATAATAACTCTTTCTAAAGATTTTCTCTTCTTTGTTGAAGTACAATTTGTCATAAAAGCTATGTCAATAAAGAGGAAATATTTTTGAGTTTCATTTTCAACCCAGTGGGCAATAAATAATAAGACGTAATCAGACCATTTTAGAAACGTTTTCGGACGTGATCAAAATGTTTCCGAAAATCCTCTCAGGCAGTGAGACGTAAGGTACTTCTTGAAGGAAATTTTTATTTTATATCATTGATCAAGATGATGCATTAGTAAAGAAGAAGGTTAATATTCCACAAAAAAGAGCAGTTTCCAACAGAATAATTTAATCTTTTTGCTGCGAATATGATCCTTTAACAAAAACATGATTATTCAACGAACAATTAGACTTCATGCCATTATAGATTCACGAAACAAAGCAAAAAAATTCGTATTATAGAGTTCAATTTCATACCAAATGGAATGATTTTTCATCAAAATTGGCGAACTTCGAAAAAAAAATTCTTTCTACAAAAAACATGAAAACTTCAAACCCAGAAATATGAATTTTTGACTAGTAACATTTTGATTATCAACCGGAGAGATTGATGTTTAACTTGAAAATAATAAGATGAATCCAACTATAAGACAAATTTCGAAAGAAACAGTTGAGTTTACAATATAAGAGTTTATGCCTATACCGAAATGAAATTTCAATAAAGTTATATTGTTTTCGCAAAAAAAAATTATTTTTAACTAATGAGATAATTATTTACAAAAAGAAGGAATTTTCAAAAAAAGAGATGAATCTTTCTCTAGATAGTTGAATTTCTATTGAGGAAGGTGAATTTTCGTAAAAAATACTTAAAATTCTAGCGAAAAATAATGATTGTAATCAAAGGTATAAAACGAAGTCGTTGAATTCCCAATAGAAGGGATGAATTTTCAACTTCATTGCTGAGTTCATAACAAAATGAATAAATATTTCAACGAAGTTGGTAGACCATTAACCAAGTTGTGGGAATTCCAAAAAAAAATGGAATCCTCAACTAAAAGAGATCAACTATCAACCAAAAACAGTTTTATCTCCAAGCCAAGAAGTTAGACTTTATACAAAATAGATACATTTTTAACACAGAAATGTTAATTTATAACCGAAAATGACAAGCTTTTCACCAAACTTCACAAATTCAAGAAACAATATTTAAATAATCAATTATTTAAATATCGATAATACCAGTAGACAAAAACATTAATATCATAATATTACTATATATGTGTGGCCGAAACCGTGAAATCGACAATTGAAAATAACATTTATGTTGGAACAATAAAAAATCTCACAAGTAAAACAATTTCGTCGAAATTCGCTGGTAAGGGGTTGCGAAAAATGAATCTTGCACTCTCCGTAGCTTAGTGGGTTAGAGCATCAGACCGCGCATCTGTAGGACCTGGGTTCGAATCCCAGCAGAGCTAGAGAGTAATTTTTGCACAACTTTGAAAGCCAATATTTATATAATGAATTATTTTAATATCGATCAGACCAGTAGAAAAAAACCTAAACATAATAATATCATTTTCATCAAATAGTTAGTTGCATTCTCAATTAATGGGACAAATTTTCAATCACATAGTTCAGTTTTAACAAAAATTTCATTTTTAATCCGAAAAAAGATTTTCAAACAAACCATAAAGATTAGTTACTACAAAAGAATAGAAAACTTGAATTTTCATCATAATAATTTTGAACGGAAAAATAAACACATTTTCAGGAAGATTGTTAACACTTTTATAAGAAAGATAAATTTCCAACTAAAACGAAATATTATTCATGGATGCGGCGACAAAATAGTTCCACCAAAGGCCACCAAACCGGCGCTAAGATCGGATTTATGTTCGGCTACGTTCGAGTTAGCTCGTCCATGTTCGGCGTGTTTGATTTTACAATTGCGAATGTTTCACAGTTTGTAAAATTTCTGCAGCAATTTCCTTTTGCGGGAATCCTGAAATCCGGTAATACTGTAAGCTGTAAGGAATTTTCGAATTCAATATTTATGCATCGCAGAAAGTTTATACTTCCCCAAACTTTCTAGTTTGAATATTATTATTTCCTAGACTTGCCCAGTGTCGGGAATTTCATTTTTCGGGATTTAACAGTCGCCCCTGTGAATGTTCAATTATAACTTCCAAACTATTGCACAATTTTTTTAGGTTACGTGACCACAATGAGCTTCAACAATGCTGAATAATTATCCTTTAAATTTTCTCTACTCACAGACTTAACTTTCCTTCTGACGAGAATGACTTTGTGCAACTTGGAAGTTGAAGTTTTTTTTTCTCCGCGAATAATGCCAAAGCCTCTGATAGAACGAGAGTTCACTACAGGTATTATTACAACTGATGCCATGGCACCACAGTGCGAGCCAACTACCGACTGTTAAACCCTTGCTTCCGTGCTCCACTGACTAAAGTAACTAAAGTGTAACCTTTGGAAAATCAATACGGGCCAACAATCAATACCTGACATCCTTTTTTGCCGATTTCATTCAAGGAATGTGTAAACTATCTCAAAGGATTAAATGACTTAAACTCAGCTCAAGGAATTATTGTTGATAATAAACCCTAGAAGTTTAAAATTCAAAATAAATAATACTGAAGTGAGTCCTTCTTATGGCGTTTGGTCTTGAAATTCAAAGGGTTTCAGAATAAAAAATTTCCATTTCTGAAACGTTGAGGTATTTGGTTTCAATTTATTGGAATTTACTGTGACACAGAATATTTGCAACTGACAACTAGTTGATGTTCTGATTCAGGAAATTTTTGTTTCAATATTTCCAGTATATTGAATTCTCCAAGCGCGGCGAATCAGGAAGATGAATATCCTTTTCTAAACCTGGGTTCATCTTCGCAAGTTATTTCAAGTTCGAGAAATGATTCTGCTCGATTTTCCTTTTTTCCTTATGTTTTTTGTAGAGTTGCTAGACACAACAAAAGAATCATCAACCATACTAATAAATCCTCAATCATCCAGACATGAATAGGGACTTCAAGAAGCAAATGAGACGCCCATTGTTAATTGGAGGACAAACTATTTAAAATTTCCCACCAACCCCACTACTCTGTGCCAACCAAAGGTGTCATACTACTCTACACTGGAACACTTTTGGTTATCTGCCACGCTTACGCTAGAAGATCAGCGCAACCTATCCTTCGGCGTAGCTGCTACGCAGAATGTCATTTGGAACCCGAAAGTACCATAAACCCGTAGCTACTCTTAGTACCAAAACATGGGATGTACGAGTTCCGTTCATGGGTTTGTTGACGTGCTCTATATATCCAAAGGACGTCCCAAGACTGGAGCGGCTGAGTGCTCGCTCTGAAAAAAGTTGATCAATATAAGGTGACAACTGACGGTGTGCACTTGTAACACACTGATCTTATTGGCCGTGGCCGCTGCGCGCTCCGAGCTTGGGACGGAATTAGTCCCAAGCTCAGCGCACGCGGCTCTTGCAGTCGATGGGGCTAATAAGCTCCATATTTTGGTATTTGATAGTCCTACGTTTTGTATTTTTCTCGGCTCAAAAATGCTTGGTTTTTTAGAAAGCATGGAATCTTTGTCCCAAATGACTTTATATGTACTCGATGTTGGACGCAAAGAATTCTTACCCGGGCAAGCAGCGGTCCCATGAAGGAAGAGCAACGCGCTCGTGCGACCAACGCAAGAGAAAATCCACACCAAATTAATGATCGAGAAGTGCTCCATACGTTTGTTGTTGCAACGCTATCACGTGGGACATCAGATTGCCCATTATTTTGTTAGTGCGCACACAAAGTTTCGCCAAAATCAAGTTCTGAATTTGATGATGTTGATCTTCACAATTACAAAGAAAAATATAATGAGTAATGTACTTGAATACGGTAGCTGCTAAAAGTAGTTTTTCCATTAAAGTAAAACGCATCACAAACTAGTGAGCAGTCTCACAACAAAATTTGTTGGGGAAGAGAGTTCTGAGGCTTTGTATTCAACAAATGATGTACGGGAACAGAGAAGAGACATCCACAGGGTCGGTTCCAGGGGGTGGTCCTGGGGGTCTGGAATCCCCTTCCCCCCAGTAATATCAAACTCCCTCAAATCTCAATACCCGTACAGCACACGGTCCTTCAACCGTAGAAGAATTTCTCCGGATCGCTCTGAATGTCCGTAGACTATTTGTAGACCGTCGAAAATCAGAGAAGCTCCTTAAAACGTCCAGATATTCTAATTTCGGGACAGTGTGTAGTACAGGTAATTTTAAACACGAATTATTTGCAGTGTGTTCGGTGAATTACACTGACGACAGAAGATGCGTTAACTTTATTTAAGAGGCTTTTCTTTCCCGAGTCATTATTTGGAAATCCCGCCAAATCTATAATCTTTTGATGCATATATACAAACTGACCATTCTCTACGACAAGCACGAGAGGAGATCCCTCCATACCCTGCGCGTGAAATAATGCGCGAATCATTCGTTTACAAATGCCTGATTGAGCTAAGAAACTGACAACTTTCCAACGGTTTTGCAGAAGAAAACTCGACAATACTGAGATGTACGAGCTCCTTGTAAATCTATGGATACTAGAAGCTGATTTTGTGTTTCCAACAACGGAAATTAACAAGAAGGTTTTGAGATTCCAACTTTCGTGGTGACAAAAGTATCTTCGGTTAACATACTGATCCGTAACTGCATAGGAACAGTCAAGCAGGTCGTCAATTCCTTTCGTCTATCCAGCAAGGCTGGAAATTTGTTGAAAAAGCACATCCACGTTGGGTCGAACATTTGGCTTCTCTGGGATTGTTCCATGAAGTACTGGAATTTATCTGTTCAACGCTCGAAGAACTGGATGAGCTAAGGATCAGATCTGATGGAATACAGTCAAACAGCTGTTCCTCGACGAGCAGGACGTCAAAATAATCGGGAGAACTATAATGGAAAAACTAAAAAATATTATCGGCGATCCATATTCATTCCATTTTTGGATAAATATCTGGAAGAGCTAGACGGAAGATTTCTCGAACATCAAGCACTACCGTCAAGGATACAGAATATGATTATAAGTTTTTCACAATTGAAAAATAATGCGTCTATGTAAAGTTAATAATCTTTTCCTGATTCCAGGTTCTGTTCAAACATGCCTGCGAAACAGCGGCCAAAAACATTCATCGAAGCTCCGGAGATCTGAGATGAAAAATTTCACAAGCAGATCTATACGCCAGGCGGTAGGTAGTTTTGTTTGACAATAATTCCGAATAAAGAAATTATGGCTTTAAAATGTTTTTTGGGTCAATATAAGGACCCGGTTTCGTCACCCACCTCCTCCCTTCTCTGCGCATCTTTTGGCAGTGCCGTAAAGTAAAAAAAACGGTTTTTTGTTTATAACTCGTTTGTTTATGATTTTTTTGCAATCTTTGTCTCTACAAAAATTAAAGTACATAAAATTCTCCACAAAAAAGGTTTTATTCTTTTTTTTCATACGACTTATATTTTTCCAAGAATAGCCGGGCAAAGTCCAAAAATTTTTTTTTAATGTTGAAAACTTGCACTTATGCTAGTTCTGAAATGAAATGGGATGAATTCATGCACTAATGTCGGTAAAATTAATGTTAATAAATGAACAATACATTAAAAACCTAATTTTTATTGTTTATAAATAATTTTCTTAATGGAATAAATGTTTTCACTATATACGGTTTCCACAATTGCGAGCCTATGCATGTGAGTATTTGAGACAACTTAGTCGAAAAATTAATAGAATAGCTTGGTCGTTCCAATGTAAAAAATGCAGGAGGTAACAGGTAAACCAAAAAATTAAATAAGGATTATTGTAATTAAAAATAAAAACGACGAATACCCTTGGTGCAGAAGAGGGCTATTATGTATTTTATATATAAAGTAGGGTCAAATTCATACCGACTGATAAATTCATCATTTTTCTTTTTTCGGAAGCCGAAGTTTCTTCAAGGTGGCGGTAGCGCTTAGATTCTCTCACACCTGAGCTTGATGTTTGGGATTCGACTTCCGTCAGGTCACCTCTACTCTCCTCTTCATTTTCATCATCATCGCTTGACTCAGCTGCCTTGCTCTCTGACTGCAGCCCTTTGTCGTCCTCATCTCTGAAAAAGCGCTCTAATTGGATGTCGACTCTATCGTCAGTGTCGCCAATGTCCTCATCCTCATTGACATTCGTGCAAGACTGGCCGCGGCAGTTGCGACAAATCGTTGAGCATAGCAGCCCAGCTTTTCTACAAGAGCAGGCTACTTTGCAACCTTTGGTGTATTTGCACGAAATCCTCTGAAGCAGTTCTTGAGGAACCGCTTTTTTTGAGGGTGAGGATTAGTGTTAGGCTATGCTTGCTTCTTTTCTAACCCCAATCTTCTGGACTTTTCGTGTTGCCCAACCACTGTTACACCTGATGTTAGTTTTGAAGAGAATGTTACCTTGCTGCTGCTTCGGTTGGTGGATTAGATGCAAGATTTCAAGCAGTCTTAGATAATGACCTAATGGGGGACTGATGTCTGCATGTATTCAGTGGGGATTCATTCTCCATTCCATACAACGCTTTTATAAATATTTTTCTTGCTTCATCGATGCGATCTTCCGATGTGTGCTGATCTTTGAAAACTTGCATTGCTCTCTGCAGGAGAGGGATGAAGAAAACGGGTTCTTATATTGACCCAAAGAACATTTTAAAATCATAATTTCTTTAGTCGGAATTATTATCGAAAAGGACCATTTTTGGTGCTCTACCGCCTGGCCTACTACAGGTTTCTCCAAATTCGTGGCGCACTGCCTATTACAGTTGCCTCCAGTGAACGGTCCTTCTGAACTTTGTGAAGATTTATTTACGCAATAGGACTAGAGAAGAACGACTCAATGGATTGGCGCTGCTCAACATCCACAGAGATGTGGATGTTACCAGTGATCGAATGCTGGATATTCTTGCAAGAAAAACGAGAAGAATTGACATTACCACAATATGTTATATTGTGTGTTATCAACATCTAATTAATAAAATTTTTCAGATATATCATAATCACAATCGACAGTTACTTTTATTAGATTTTTTATTCTTGTGCCTACTTTTCGAAAATTAAACTCAAATAACGCAAATAAACATACAATTCATTAGGCAGTTTCTATCGAAAAAATTTCAGTTTGTCTAACACAATTCTAACGTGACGTTTTGTGAAAGCCGAAACATCTTTCATTTTTCAATTCTTCGATTGGTAGAGAAGCTGCGTCCACTCCTTTC
>WSXT02091269.1:0-11711 GCA_011762715.2 Neuroterus valhalla
AACTATTGAGGGGTAAAGTTCCGATCTGGAACTAGGGACCTGGGGAAAAATTAAAAATGTATGTAGATACTTTGTATTCTACCATGTAACATTATTGATCAATAAAGAACTTAAAAAAAATGCAAATTGTTCAATTCACTTCAGACGGAGATCCTCTGCTGGAATAATAAAATCTCTACCCAGTTATCATGATGAGTCTTCTCTCTTTTCTCTCCTCTTCACCCTCCAATAGCGTGTATTCATGCTATCTCCTCCGTCCGTCAGCGTGCATTCATTCTGTCGCGACAAGGCCTGAGTAGGACCCAGTGCTACCAACTCCCACTTTCCTCCCCCAATCCGATACTCCCTCTCCAATAAAGTGCATTCGGTCTATCCCCGACATCAGTCAGCGTGTATTCATGCTGTCGCAACAAGGCCTGAGTTGACCTCAGTGCTATAAACTCCCACTTTCCTTCCCTAATCCGATAGCGTGTATTCATGTTATCAAATCCATCCCCCCTCCTCTGCCATCAGCGTGTCCTCATGCTGTCCTGACAGAGCCTACGTTAACCTTAGGACTACCCGTTCCTTTCTAAACATTAGCACGTATCACGCTCCCTTTTTCCTGAGAGGTTGAACATGTCCTGTCACGTTTGAGTGACCAGTCAACGACACATCAATTCTGGCATGCGCAGATGAGAGGAGTCGATAGTCGCACGCAGCTGTCGAGGACTATGGTACTACATACTATCAGAACACACATACACACTACTTGCCATGGCCAGATAGGTCCACGCTTCTACAGCAAGGGAGTTTCACTCAACAGACCCAAGGTTAACAGGACTCTCGTTAGAGGAGAGTACCAGAGAAGAAGAAGAAGAACGACACATCAGCGCATCCTGCACGACGCATCCCGCTTTACGCATCACGTTATCACGCTTTCGTTCCCCTGAGAGATTCGCTATGACCGGTCAAAGACTATCGGCGTATACTGTACTGCGCATCACGCCACCATGCTCTCATTCTCGTGACAGGTTCACCATGCCCTGCCAAGCTTGAGTGACCGGTTAACAAATCATCTGACACCACGCACTCTATGCATGATTTTTATTCATTTGGGGAATTTTTACCATGAATCTTTACGAGGATCGGATAAAGAAAATAGAATAAAAAATGTTTCACGCGTTTATTTATCACTCTTGCCTAGCCAAAAGAACCTACCTCAATCATTGAAAGAGTTCGGAGATGGGCTTGACAAAAGAACAGCACAGTAAGAGGAAAACACTTCAGAAAATTCACCTTGCACTTGCTTCCACTGTTACCCCCCAGAAACTCCAGATTTCCCAAGAAAAAGACTGCAACCTTCAACTCCTTCCCAAAGGTGACTCCATCCTACTACACTTCTGCAAGTAAGCCTCCCTAGATATAGAAACAACCATTAAGGTCATTTTACCTCCCACTCTTCTACAATTCCAAAATCCCTTGATTCACCTAGAAACTTACTTCCTCCCTTTCTTCCTTCTTGTCGAACCAGACCACACTTCCCCCTATTTCACTGTAGCCTACTACTACTATAAGAGATAAAATTCCTAGCTTCCATAGGCAGGGTGCATATCAGATACACTAGAAGATTTGAAGGAGTATAATTCTCATAATACTCTCGTTCTTCCATATTGTAGTCAAATTTCAGAAGCTGTTGAATTCTTGTTGAATAAGATTAAAATCCATATTTTTTTCGGCGTCCTATTCGAAATGTATAACCTTCGTTAAAGAACATCTAGATGCTTTTGAAAAAGTAGTGTTCTCTACAGAAAAACTTGTAAAATTTGTAGGATAACATACGCGGGACAGACTGGCAGACTTCTCAATACTAGGGTGGAAGAACATAAGAAGAGATGTTCGTCTTGAACTTTGTTATGAAATTACACTCGCCAGGCATAAAAAGGATTGTGTTGATCATGAGTTTAATTGAGACAATGTTTTTCTCTTTTATCTTTCCCCATTCAAAAAATTTTTGAGTTGTGTTTTGAAATTTTGATAGGTTCATCCGAGGGTGTTTGTCCAAATATGGTCGTTGGATTTTCGGGTTTTTATTAAAATTTCCAGGAGTTGCAGACATTAACTTTAATTTTGAACGTTAGATAGAAGTTTGGTTTTTTTCTTTTCCAACTTCAAATTTCCTCAAGTTCAGACCAAAGAGTTGTTATTTCTTTGTACCATCAGGCCATAATCTCTTAAGGAATAAGTGAAACTCGTGAAGAGTCATAATCAGTTGAGTTGAATACACATGAGGACACCATTCTCCCACCAACATGCCAACAGCACGCGGTATTCCCAGATGGTCATCATAGAGTTAATAAAGATAGAGGCGACAAGCCAGCTTAAAATCCGTCAGCGCAAAGAGAAGGAAAGAGAGTCTGATGGTCCCGAGAACCTGAGGCACTCTGTCTCTTTCTCTCTCAGCGGAGTTGAGCGGACGGTTTCGCTTACAGAGCGGCCTATGGCTTGTCACCTCTATTTGTATTGAGTCTATGATGGTCACCCATCCAGGTACCAACCACAACCAATACTGCTTAACTTCAGTGATCGGACGGGAACTGGTTTTTCAAGCGTGACACGGCTGTTATTGAAAATTGCAATAAATCATTTTTTATACTCTAGTATGAATGGTTGTTTTGAATTACCTTTAAGTCTCTAATAAATTGAGCAGTGACGGCACTTCTAACAGTCTCACAACTGTAAAATGCGTGTTTTTCTGTAATCGCTCGGTACAATCCACTGGCTGATTGACTCGAATCGAGCTTGAAATCCAATGAAGTTTCTTCGCCGTCGAGAGAAAGATAGACTAGATGGAACATCCGTCTCTGAGAAGTTGCGCTTTGTATAGCCGTGTAGGGTATGCTGCAAAGTAGAAAATAATAATTTTTAATCGGTTTTTTAAAACTTTTTATCATTCATGAACAAATTTTCAGCTATGTGCTGTTCCAAAAATTTCTAATTTCCGAAACTTCCAGTGATAAATTTTAATGGAACGTTTTTAGGTAAATGAAACTATTGGCGCTCCAACTTTTCCAGCTAAATTTATAATAATTATGAATGGAAAATGCCTTATTTAGATCTGAACTATAGATAAATTTCCAGCCGGGTGGTCGAACTTTCAAACGAAAAAGATTGAACTTCTGTCACAAGCAGTTTTATTTCGAACAGATAGTAGATTCTTTGAACTAAGACAAACAAAAAATGAGAATAGTAGAAGCTGAAAAGTTTAAATTTCAAGCAAAATATACGAATCATCAACAAAGAAGTTGAATGTCAAACCAAATACTTGAATCTTTAACCTACAAAGATAAATTTCAAATTTTCAATCAAATGATCGAAGGGTCACATTCTTCAACACAGGAGATCTTCTAATCAAAAAAGTATGAAATTTAACAAAAACAGCTGCATTTTCAACCAAAAAGTAAAATTTTAAATTGAATTGATGAATCTTTAACATATAAATGAATTTCCAACGAAGAAGTTTGACTTTCAATCATGTGAATGAATTTTGAATCATAAAAGATGAATTCTCAAAAAAAATAATTTTAGTATTTAAACCAAAACAATATTTTCATTCTAATAATTAGGAACAATCGGCTTCCAAAGAAGAAAATATATATTCTCAACAAAAAATTTGAACAAAAAATATGAATTCAAAAAGATCAAATATTGATATTCGGCATTTTAACTAAAAAAGATTTTAATTAAATAAAAATGAAAAATTTAAGCAGAATAGCGGGATTTTCACCCGAGAATATAAAACGTACACCTAAAAGATGATTTTCCATCGAACAAAAATTCCATTGAAAAAGTTGAATTCCAAACTCAAAACGACACATTTCTAATCAAAGTATTCTACCTTTCAATCAAGTACTTTGATTTTCGAGTGATCAATATGAATGAAAAAATTACGAATTTTAAAGCAGAATGCATGGATTTTTAACCAAATAAGTCAATTTTCATCTAAAAAGAATAAATTTTTAGCTAGAACAGTGGAAGCTGGATTTCTAGTAGGAGGAATGATCTTCGATAAACAAAAAAAAACGGAAATTTCATTTAAATGATCAGAAAATCACCCAACAAAACGAATGTTTAAGAGAGAAGTTAAGCTTTCAAGCAATCAAATGGTTGAATTCTGAATAAAAAAATACGAAATTTAAAGTGATAAATTCAACAGTTGAACTTTGAACCAGAAGAGATCATTTGTCAGCCATAGATAAATGAATTTCATCTCTAATTGAGAAAATTAGTTTCCAAATGAGAGAAAAGAATTCGAAAAAAAAATAAAATCACTAACAAAATATTAGAATTTTTAACAAAATATAGCATTTTGAATAAAAAATATAAAAGAAAATTTTCCAATTGAAAAGGAACTATACTCATGGAAAAGAAATTGGATTTTCATATTGAGTTCTACTTACTTATCTTTTCGGTTAAAAATCAATTTTCTGTTTTATTAAAATTAATTTCTCAACTAAAAGTGTGACTTTTTCATTCTGAATTCCAATTCGATATTTCAATTTCGAAATTTATCTTTTCCAGTTGAATATTCGACTATTTTGTTGCAAATTTAATTATTCCATTTTTGGTTTGAAAATGATCTTTTTTGGTTGAAACTTTAACCGTCTAGTTAGAAAATGATACTTTTCTATTAGGAATTCTAAAATTTGGAAGAAAATTTCACTTTCTTCCCAAAAATTTTATATTTTTTCAAACTTAACTTTTCTGACTGCAAATGTGACTATTCCATTGTTGGTACAAAATTGATATTTCAAATACAAAATTTATTTTTTCTAGTTGAATATACACCTATTCTGTAGCAAATATAACTATTCTCTTTTGGTTTAGACGTTATCTTTTTAAGTTGAAACTTCAACATTCCAGGTGTAAAATTATATTTTTCAAATGAAAATCAAAAAATTTGGACGAAAATTGAACTTTCTTACTGAGAACTTATTTCTTTGTTTAAACTAATTTTTTCAATAGAAAATGTGACTAACCCGTTGAATATTCACCCATTTTGTAAAAAACTCATCCTTTTTTGTGAAAAAAATAATCTTTTCAGTTGGAATTCTATATTTTTTGGTTGAAAATGCGACTGTTTGGTTGATAATTAATTAATCTGTTTCGGTTGTTAATTTATCAATTATTTGAAAACTAGTCCCATGGGAGTAAATTTCAGCGTTTTTGATTTTAAATTAAGAACTTTACGATTGAAATATGAATTAATAATCAACTTTTTTGTTTCAAATCCATATTCGCGTATTGAAAATGAAACTCCTATGTAGAAAACTTGCCTTATATTATTGGTAGAAGATTAAATTGTTTTTGTGAAAATTGAACTATTTCTTGAAAATTTATCCGTCAAGTAGATAATGAGCGTGCTAAAAATCAAAGTTTTCAGTTGAAAATGAAACTGTGCTGCACACATTTTTTTGTGCATAAAAATTAACATTTCAGTTTCGTTCGAATTGCTATTATAAATTCTGCATTTTAAAACTTCGGGAGTGTATAATTTTCCAAATGAAACTTTCAATAGAACATTGCTTCAAATTAAATTCTTAGTCGCAGGACAGATGATGTAGAAAACATCGTAGCTCTGAGAGGTGCTGCCTCTTGTGCCATTCATTCGAACTAATCATACAAATAACTTCGCAAATTCCACAAAATATCATCCTTTCGTAACAGGCTGGTGGCACTCCTTAAAAGGCCTGTAGATTGTTGAATAACTGTGACGTGAGATCTGACCACAGCCACGTGGCGGCGCTGGATGTACTTTTAGGCCGATTATTATTCTATAGCATAGGGAAAATTCAAACCTGATTTATTTTAAATATTAAAACACTTTTTTTGTATATCTTTATCTTGAGACAATATTTTGTAATATTTCAATTATCCAGTAAATTAATAGGTATTATTGAAAAAGTGAAGAAATCATTATTTTTACGACTATATCTGAATACGCTTCTCACACAATACATGCAATAATTTAACAAAAATATTAAATCTGTAGCATTGACACATGTTAATATCTCAAACTATGAATATAGTAGATTTCAATTACATTTCCTTTTTTATGCAATTTACATTGATTTTTGGGATTAGACCTTAATTCTACAAAATTATAAAAGTTTATATTTCTTTATAAATTTAGACAATGGTTTATTTTGCTTTATTATGATAAACTTGTAGAAAATGAAGCCATCTATAAAAAATGATTAAATTATGAAAATATGTCAATAACTTTTAACGATTTTTATTATAAGGAATAGGATCTGGAGAATAAATAAATAATAAATTAGAATTAGATAAATTAGAATAAATGAATATTCTAAAGTTGGAGAATTGAAAACTGTGTTCGTGAACAATATTCAAATAGTAATAAATAGAACATTTTTGAAAGAAGATCATTATTCATGTATTTCAATTATAAATTTTCTACTAAAGTGATAAATATTTCACTGGAGCACTTCAATTTTCAACCATGAAAGTAAAAATTTAAGCGAAAAGATTGATTTCCCAGTAGAGAGATTAATTTTTCTACAAAAAAATACAATGTTTCAACAAAATAGTTTAATTTCGAACTGTGAAAAAAAATTATTTTCATCCGAAAATTGGACAATAACATTTTTAGTTCGAAAAATCAATTTTAGACAAAATATAAGAATTTTTAAATAAAACAAAGAATCTTCAACTCGGAGAGCTGGATTTTTCAAAAAAGATAAATTGTCAACCAGAATTTGAATACTCAAATTTTAAATTGAAAAAATTTATGTTTTATCAAACAAATGAATTTTTAACTCCATCTATGGAATTTTCGATTAGAGTAAGTCTAATTTCCTTTATTTAAAATCAAGAAGAGGGGACTTTCGAATTGTGACGGACTTTCAATTAGAAGAGCAATTTCTCAAAATTACTCTCTTTCAAATCCAGATTACAATTATTTTACAAAGTTCAAATTCCGTCTAAAACATTCCCTGTTCCTCGTGTAAGTATATTTCTTTACTGAATCTCCCTGCCCTAAAATCAAAACTATATTTTACATTTAATACATTCTTTTGAAGAAATTGAGGAATTAATTCTTTCTATATGTTTGGGCTATCAATTTCGATTATCAAATTTAAGTCGGCGAAAAAAACTTCATGGAGCAACGAATTTGCAAAAGGTTTTCCATAGAATGGAAAAAAAAATTCTTTCTCTCATGAAGTATAGATGCATTAAGAGTATTTTAAAATCAGACTAAAGGAATGTAACATTTTTTTAATCGGATAATAATATCTCTTTTAATTCATACAAATAAAGCGTTCGTTTCTCGCATTTTCCGGGGTAAACTTTCCAAGGTCAAATCAAGTAATTACCGGCTTTCTAATTAAGTTCTTGATCATCTCCCGGTTTTTTATCAGTCAATAAACTTCCCTGTAATTTTCTGGAAGTCACCACCCTGTTGATGTTAATTGCAGAAGTTCATAAAAATGTAAAATTTTTCTGTTCCAATAGCAACACCATCCATTTCAAGTATCGGATGCTCCAAAGAAGATTTTACAGATTGAAATTTTTTATGTAAATCACAAAACCTGGTATCAGTTTGAAATGATCTCTGGAAATATCTTGTTTTTAGATTTTGATAACTTATTTTTCACTAGGCTTAGTAAAAAGTGGCACTATTTCAAAGCACGTCGCCACATTAAAAACTCGGGAGTAAATTTTGTTGCAGGTAGAATCTGAACGGTGTTCACTTCACCCTGGCACTTTGGGTACGATAAGCCAACTATGTATGGTACTTTTGACAGGTGCTATTCCGAATTTACGTCATAGTCTTTGTAGTAAAGATGGTGTGTAATTGCATTATCCAAAACAAGGGCCCTACATATAAACGGTGTGTGGGATTGTATAATTTTTCTTCTCATAGGTTTTCAAACCAAAATGGCGACTTGATCATCCCAACTCGATAGAGGGAACTCAAGCACTGATATGTATTACACCTTGGATAGTGGATGACGTAAAAAATGCGAGTCGAGTCCAAGCCGTCAATTGTAGTATATTCTTGAGTAAGCTGAATGTGTTAAGATGCCGACTCGGGATATTGTGCATGATTAGGCATTAAAAAGTGTCCGCGTTATAACATGAAAATACATGGATATTTGCTATCCAGGGTAGAAAATTTTTTTCCTCTTATTGAGTGAAAAAAAATTCTCGCATAGGAATGTAACTCTCTTATTGAAAATTTAACTATTCTACCATAGAACTCAACTTTTCTATTAAAAATTGATATCTATCTGGTTGTCAGAATTTTGCTGGAAAATCTACTTTTTGGGTGAAAAATTAATTTCGTCGGTTGAAATTTTAACTATGTTATTACTATAAGGAGCACTATTTACAGCTCTATCCAGGATATAATACAAATCAGTGGTCATGATATATAACACGTGAAGAGACCGTCTGCTTTGCATGCATGCAGGCTACCTGCATGTACAGAATTGTGGCCTTATGATACAAGGTGCAAAAAGCGCATCTTGCAATGTTTACCTACTATGGCGTATATCCGACAAAGTTGTCAAATATTGTCAAAATAAAACTTTATATCCCAAATCGACTTCAATTAAAAAAAAAACTCACTTATATCCCATTGTTACCGCTAATTCAAAGAAACCTCGAGAAACGTTAGGTCTCAACACATCGACATTTTTTTAGCACAAAAATCAATTAGTTTCATGTATGTACTTATAAAAATTAAAACCTAAAATTGTTGACACTTTTCCCATGTATTTTATGAACTGTCGTGAAAGTGCAGCCCAAGTTGGTACCGTTGACTCCTATGAGAGCAGATAGCGATGTAGAGAAATAGTTGTCTTGCTTCTTTCAGATGGCTCTGATGTCAAATTTCATCAAAGTGGGGGAATTTATGATGAGTGAAGTCAGCCCTATCCGACTCCCAAGCTTTTGCATGGCAAGCATCCGTAAATATATGACTGGATTTCATTGGGGACAAAAATTTCCGAAAGAGAGCGCGTCGACGCACCGGCCCTGTTTTAACATTATCTCACATAGGAAATTGGACAAATAATTAATGAAATCTAATTTTCACCAAAAGAAAAATGTTAAAACTAGAACACATTCAATAATATTCACTAAAATTCTTTAAAATCATTTTTATAATGATAATATATTATGATATTCTTCTGATATTCTCACTTATATTTTGTACCTCATATATATTGGGTTTTGGAATTTACAGATAGGAACATTATTTATATTTACAGGATGTAAGTATATTAAAAATATATTCATTTTGAAACGTGTGATAAGTACCAAATTATGCATTTAATTTTTTCATGAAACTTACTATTATTAATAAATAACAAAAACAATGGTTGATTGCTCAAATTTACTATACGTGGCATTTGAAATTAGGAACAATGTATTTAGGTGGTACAATCACATTTCGAGAATCATTTTCAATCAAAGATATCCTATTTTGAAGCTAAATTATTCGCCTATATAAATATATTACAGCTATATAGTACCTATAATATCTATAGAAATGGATAAGAAGAAATGAATCTTGTTTCTTTTCTAAAAAAAAGCATAGGATATTTAATCATTTGAAATTTAGAAAGAATGATCGGTTCTTAGAATGAAAAATATGGGAATGATTTTTTGAAATTTGGACAACTTCTATCAAAATGTAATCAAAAGGGTTGGAAATTCAAAAATATAAAGTTGAAAACTCCTGAATTCAATTTATTTCCCATTCGAAGCAATTCAAATTGAAAACTTTACTGATTTTTTCAAAGCCAAAGCTTCCTAAATTCTAGAATTTTATACTCTTGTTACATTTAAAAACATATAATTCAACATTCACATTGATAAGACGAATTTTCCAACAAGAAAAAGTCACTGCAATTTTTATCATTTTATATGAAGAGATTTCCAATTATAATCCTTTGGGATTGAATAATTACAAAAAAGTATTCAAAATATCAACTGATTTTAAATCACAAACCTCGAACATGAACAAATTTCTACAACTACTAAATTTTGAAAAAAAAAAAATATGACTTGGCTATAATATGACTTGAGTGTCTGCTATTTAACTTAAGCCTTTTCAAGGAAATTTTTGTTGTATTAATTTTTCAATGTTTTTGTAATACGTGTAATTTTTTATCCATACAGTTATCGCCTTTCCATTCTAATCATCGTGCATAATTTTATTGAAACTTTCAATCTTATTCTCGAAGAAAATAATAATTCTCTGATACTTACTTGTGTAAAATTTTTCTATAATAAGTAACTCTAAACAATTTAATACTTTATTTCGTAACTAGCATATCGCATGTCAATTTTTATAGGAAAATAAGAAACACAGTAATTTAAAATAATTCTTTTCTTTAAAAATGAGTTCGGAAATTTCCCAAACAATGTGTATTTTGACAAGCAAAATATGAAGAATAACATTAATGATTATTTTGGTTGGAATGAAATCAGGTTTTCGTGGAGGTTTCTGGGGTATAACTCAATATATTATATAAAATTTCAGATGGGAAGTATAGTCGATGTGTCGATTTCTAATGATCTTGAAATTTGAATTGTTATCACCGCTATTATTATATTTGTTAGTTGGAAAAAACTTCATGCGAATAACGTTTAACTCAGGTTACGTGGGGAATTTGATGAATAAATATATTATTATCATACCATTAGGCCAAATCCCTTTCGGGGTAAGCTAAACTCGTTTACGTTTTATCATTCTAAACGAATTATAATAGGTTATTTTTACACTGAGTGGGGCACCAACCCACTGCAGGAATCTAATAGAAATTTTTATTAACTGCTCAAATAAGAGCTAGTCGAATTTCGGGACAATCAGTTCTTACACAGAAAATATTAGACGATTGAACTTAATAAAAATTTGAAAAATGAATGCGTAATACGAAAGCATGAATTTGCAAGGAAATTTCCGTGTAAAACCGCAGAAAATTCAAATTTCCAACGAGAAAACAACTCATCAACTCAATAAAATTCAAGGCAATTTAATTCAATATATTTAATATATTGTTAGTTTGAATTCCGTTTATTCTTTCGAATGTAAAAAGGTAAACAATAAATTCCGATGCCCACAAGCTGACACTGAACACGAACAGTGATTCAATAAAATTTTAGATCTTTCAATACTTAAATTATATCATTACACTTTTATTTATATAATAACACGTGATATCTTTGGATAAACTGCTTTGAACCAGGACCGATGCGCCGACGCGCTCTCTGTCGGAATTTTTTGACCTCATTGAAAGCCAGTCATATATTTACGGGGATCTTCTCAAGGAGTCGGATAGGGCTGAGTGAAGTACTATTGCGCAATGTTCAATCATTAGTACGTAAATACTGACTGACGTGAACAAATTTAAGGTTATAATTATTGATGTGTCAAAAAATTGGTGAAGATGCAAAATCGGAAAATTTGTTGTGTGGCGGGATGTAATCCGAAACTCAGTAACAGGGAGAATGTTTCAAGCATTTTTAACGCTGCGTTATATTCTAGTCAAGTGTTTGCAACAGTGGCGTAGGAATGGGGCAGGGTGTTTGGGGCCCCCCCCCCCCCCCCACCCCCCTCTCGCAACTACTCCACGACAAAGACCAGTGAAACAAAAACCGTCGGGCATAACTGACTTTCTTGTGTCACCCATCCACCC